>JAUZNJ010082276.1:0-23778 GCA_034780135.1 Jordanella pulchra | reverse complement strand
GGAGGTCATTTTGTAGGGCTCTGGCAGTGCTCCTCCTGCTCCTCTTTGCACAAAGGAGCAGATACCGGTCCTGCTGAGGGGTTGTAGACCTTCTACGTTCCTGTCCAGCTCTCCTGGAGTAACTGCCTGTCTCCTAGAATCTCCTCCATGCTGTTGAGATTGTTCTGGGAGACACAGGAAACCTTCTGGCAATGGCACGTATTGATGTGCCATCCTGGAGGAGCTGGACTGCCTGTGCAGCCTCTGTAGGATCCAGGTATCGCCTCATGCTAACAGTAGAGACAGTGACCCTAGCCTAATGCAAAACTGGTGAAAAAGAGTCAGAAAAGATGAGGAGGAGAAAAAATGTCAGTGACCTCCACCTGTAAAACCATTCCTGTTTTGATGGTTGTCTTGTTCTTGCCCCTCTAGTGCACCTGTTGTTAATTTTATTAACACCAAAACAGCTGAAACTGATTAACAACCCCCTCTACTACTTACCCGACCTAATCAATATCCCAGAAGTTTAATTAACTTGATGCTTTACTCTGATTACAAAGTGTTCCTTTAATGTTTTTGAGTAGTGTATATATATATATATATAATTATCAAGAACCTAACTCCGTAGCAGTAAATGATGGTAATGATACTAAAAGTTTTTTGCCAACTGCCTATAAAACAAGAAGAAGAAGAGGTTGACTAAACCACCTCAAAATGCAACAGCTCATATCTAAATTAACTCAAAAACAGACAAGAAACAGAGTTCATCTGGTCAGCGATACAAAGCTATAAAGTTAGAGCCAAAGGTGGAGAAAATGATGAACTATTCCAGGAGAGGACTCCCAAGACCACATCCAGGAGGTCCCAGAGGGACGTCAACAGATGTAGGCATCACTAACCTCAGTGAAGGTGAGAATTCATGATTCACAATAAAAATAGACACTGAAGGCGTCCATGAGAGGGTTCATCAGTGAAAACTGTTGTTGACCAACGAGAACAGAAAGGAGCGGATAAATGTTGATAAAATGTCTGGATGATCCCAGAGACTTTCTGTCCGGTCATTCTGTGGACTGAAGAGACAACAAAAAACAGAACTTTGAGCAAGTTGTGCTTCATGTTACATCCGGTGGAAAATTAACTACCGACAAACATGGTGGTGGCAGTGTAATGGTCTGGGTCTACTTTACCACTGATTAAACCATGAATCATTTTCTCTACTAGAATAACCAGCTGGACCAGTCAGGCCAGCTGCTCAGCAAACCCATCTTTAATAGTAAGAGAAATAAAGATTTTGGAGGTTTGTCAGAGTCTGGATTTCAGTTTGGTTTGTTGTTTTTTGCTTTGGCACAACATTAAACAGGGTTATTGTGTACAAATAAAAAGCAGCCTTACTGGATTAAAACTATTCTCCATTGAAACGTCGGCCAAAATTTCCCCTCAGCCATATGAAAGACTCGTTGCCATTTATCACTTGATGGCTGCTCTGGTTGCCAATTTTATTTGGCAATAAGTTGGTTTGAGCTCTGTTTGTTCCTTGTTGACTTAAATCATTTCAAATCTACTTTCTGTTTTTAATCTGGTTGAATTTGCCAGATAATAAAATACGTTCTGAGAGAGTAAACTAACAGCAAAGTGAGTAAATGACTGTAAATGTGTGTCTGAGGAAGCAGAGGTGTGTGTGTGTGTGTGTGGGGGGGGGGTCTGATGAGTTGGATCATTATTACACACAGGGAGGAGAGAGGGAGGGAGAAGAGAGATGGACGGAGAGAAATAGCCTAAAGAAAGGCAGCTGAGGAGTCAAAGGACTGGAGGCGTCGGTCGGCTCACAACAGGACGAGTAAAATGGCTGATTTTTCAGGTACCTGGAAAATGAAAAGCAGTGAGAATTTTGACGAGTTGCTCAAAGCTTTGGGTAAGCAAGTTTTCTTTTTCTTTTTTTTTTTTTTGTTTTTATTTAAGTTGTATGTTTTTTTTTTTCTTCTTTTACACATAGACATGAACTGAAGAGTCGTTTTATTGTTCACAAATCAAAGCAGTGCAGGACAGATGGATCACATGTGAGCTGCAAACTTGATCCCAGAACAATAACAATAAAGTTTGAAACTGATGGTGTTAAATCTATGACGTTACCATGAATCTGACTGAAATCTGAAAGGAAGCAGGACTTCCTAAATAACACAAGCAGTGTTTTTGCTCTCAGCATTAGTTTGAGTTCACTCCAGTAAAACAACCTAAAGCAGCTTCACATTGGATCGTTTGCTCTCTTACCGCTTCAAAGAGGTTAATTGTTTTTCCAACCTTTTATTGGACAGGATTTATCATAATCTACCGGAGAGTCAAACAAAGCAGACAGGATCAACATTCCTCCCTCTCATCACCTTACTGCTACGGCCTCCATATTTGCAACATCTGTTGAAAATGTTCTCACATGCAGCTTCTAGAAGATCCTCATTCATTTCAACAGATGTTTAACAAACACTGTATCTTCTGAGTTTATTGTGGCTTGGCTTTTTTTACTGTCGCTGCCTAATAGATGGCCTGTTTTAAATCTTTCAACTTTGGTGTATTTGTGTTTTTTAAAATGACTAAAGCTTCGTCCGATTGGATGGAGATCGTCTGTCAACATCAGTCATCAAACGCAGATTTAATATAAATGCTGAAGGAAAGCATGATGCTGCCACCACCACGTACCGTTTAGGATGGTTTATTGTAGTGATGTTTCCTGCCATGGTTCCTCTCAGCAGAATCCTCCAGAGCACACTTTGACTTCCTGGTTGTTTCTCTCATTAATCATTGGTTTGGTTTTCTTTATTTCTTCCATTTATCAAACTTCTCAGCTCAGCTCGTCCTGTGACTCACTTCACAGGGTTGTCACCACAAAGCTAACAGAGAGGATTAGGGGACAGCTATTTTAAAACTGAAACCGAATTAACTTCACAGGGAAAACTGGTTTTAATAGATTTTGTTTTGCCTTTTAAATTAGAGGTTAAAAAAACAACGTTTATTAACTTTGTTGAGGGACTTTTAAAACCAAGTATTGTTTCCTTTCACCTTCATAGTTTGTTGCTTTATTCCATACAATTGGACTCGATTCTGTGTGTGAATCTCAGGAGTGAACGCCATGCTGAGGAAGGTAGCGGGGGCGGCTGCATCCAAGCCACATGTGGAGATAAAACAGAGTGGAGACCACTTCTACATTAAGACCTCCACCACAGTCCGCACCACGGAGATCGACTTCACCGTAGGCCAGGAGTTCAACGAGGAAACGGTGGATGGCAGAAAGTGTAAGGTAACTTTAACCCACCAGTGGCTAAACTGGTATTAAGACAATAAAACAGGGAAGTAGAAACTGACAACATGAAGTATGATAATTAGGATTTACATTCAAAACCAAAAGTTTGTTTCCCTGCAGACAGGTGAGGCTGATTGTGAAGTGTTTAAACTAACGATTTTCTGCAGAGTTTGGCCACATGGGAGACAGAAAACAAGATTTACTGCAAACAGACTCTGCTGAGTGGGAACGGTCCAAAAACCTTCTGGAGCCGAGAACTCAGAGGGGATGAACTCATACTGGTGAGTTTACATCTGATATCATTATGAGGAAAAAGGAGGGAGAGTCTTTTGCTTTCAGGCATCGATTACAGTTTGAACTCACAGAAACAGCCTCCTTTGTATACAGCACTTTTTGTTTGCTTTTCTTAATCTGGGGTTTTCAAACATACTCATCATCTTATAGTGATGGATTTAAAACAAAATCTCCAAACAGATGTTTGGATGATTCACAAAGTGACAGAGTTGGAAATCACTGCCTTTATTCACATGGGTAAACAACACACAGGGCCGGAGTGAAGGAATCGTCTGGGTTTTATTTCAAAAATCGACATATTTCCATGGGAATCACAGATCATCCATCATATTTCATCACTGTGTGATAAAATATCGTTCATAAAAAGGTCAGAAAAAACACCCAATTATTGGCTCTCCTGATAAAATATCTGCTAAGGATGATTTGACTGCAGATGCATAATCTCACACATGGAGGGGGCCAACAGGGACCCTTGTTGAACTGGTCTGGCCCCTGTTATGGCCCTTTTTTAGTATTATGTCTACTGAAGACATCATACTGAAATAAAGACGATCGAATGATGATAGGTGCTGGAACAGAGATGGTGACTGATTGGTCCTTTGGATCAATTGCTTTTTTTTTTCTTTACTGTTTTGTTTCATTGTGATTTGGAAATCAAGGCGATAGCTTCACTTGTATTGAGAAAGGATCACAGTTTTCATCTGCTAAACATTATTTGGGAACCTAATTAAAAAAAAAAAAAACTAATTCATTACAGCCCAATTTATCAGTTTTATTAAAGTTCTAATATTCACATAAAATAAGTAAAAAATATGTAATATGTTTGAATTAGGAATGTAAATTGACATAATATTCAAAAGAAAACTTTTTTCATCCTTTCTTTAGAAACTAATTATTTTAATTGCTTGTTTTTAATACTTAGGGTTTTTAATTTAACATTTTAAAAGCAAAAATAAAAACAACAGCTAAAATCTCTACACTATCTTAGTTAATTCCAAAAAAATGAAACGCCTATAGAGAATTGTTTGAGTTGCCAATTTCTGCTAACTTTGATGACAACTTTAGAAACCAGCTGACTGTTTATAGTTCTGTATCCAAGCATATTAAAGGAAAGTTGAGTGAAAGGAAAAACACTTTAATGAGAATGTAATCCAGAACCTTACCAATATCTACTGCAATGACTTAAAAGGTCAACAAATTAGCTAACCTGAAGCCCAGAAATAATGGATGGAGGAGGAGAGAAACCAAAACCCAACTTCTCTGCTAAGCTAAAGGTTGAAAAAGAAGCTCTAACAGCTGTTTGATATACATCAAACATGGACGCACTTTTCAGCAGGACAACATTCCTGTACTTATAATAAGTTTTTAATGTTTAATCTTTTTTGAAACAATGTTAAAAATTGCCTTAAAATGTATCACTTTAAAATCAAATTATTATTTAGGCTCATCTTTGTACTTGAATTATAAATGTGTGTAATTTTATGAGGTAAAAAAGACACATCAGGGTTATTTCCGATGGTTTTATTCATGTGAGGAAAAATTTGAGAGAAAAAAAGTTTAGAAAACAGTTTAATCAAACAGCCTGACTTCCAGGAAGTTCTGTAAAATCTCACAGCGAACTGAAATCATTTATCACATACTTGCTCTGATTGTGTATCAGCCTTCCTTAATGGGTGAGGCAAGTATAAACAGAGCATTATGTTTGGTTTTTTCTCCAATGAAAATAAAAATCGGGCCGTTTTTCTCAGGCCTTCAGCAGGTTGAAAGGACTGAAGGTTTCTTGCATCCATCACAAACTCGTCTCTTCCAGTTTCCCGCCTTTAAAGAGTCTTGTGATAAAACCGAGAAACATCTGTTTTCTGGTTTTACTGCCCAGATGGACATTAAGAAAATGAAAAAAGTAAAGCAATACAAAAGGACGTGGTCAAGTTTGGCTTGGACGGAGACATCTGCACGGACACGGACTCCCCTCTGCAGAGAGGCATTCAGGGAAACATTTGGGAGAGGCAGTCATTTGGACTGAATGTAGGTTTTCAAATGTGACAGAAAGAGTTGTTCTCTCTAAATGTGTTTTTGTTTAAGAGGGTGTGTTTGTCTATTCATGTTGGAGTGATAAACCATAATCTGATAGGCATGTTGGAATTGATTCTTTTAGGGAGGTTTTTTTTTTTTTTCACTGTAATAAAAAGATCAAAAAATGTTTTAGAGAGAAACAAAAGGATTTAGTAAACTTTAGAGCTGCTGTCTGCTCAGGCTGGGATAGTTAAAGCTCCCTGACGGTGGGGAAACCTTCTCAGTTTACTATGTAAGAAATATTTTCCTACAACTCTTAAAATGTTTTTAAGATCTTTAATATTTTCAATCAAGATTCACCTAAATAATGAAAATATTTTCTGTGTTTACTTCCTAAATTTTTAAAGTATGTTTTGTAGTATTAAATAAAGTTTTAATCGTCTAAACAAATTACAAGAGGTTTTAATAAAAGCATAATAGTAAATATAATAAAACAGTATAAAAAAGAAGTATGATAATAAATAAAAAATAAGCAATAATTTAAGACTTTGATTAATAATCTAGACACATTTTTTTGACCAAAACCTCAAATCATTTTTTTTTTCCAAACTTCAGTTACTGCAGACTTCTATTAAAACAATATGAGGCAGAAAAGCACTGAAAACTGTATATGTTTTTCTTTAATCTTGGTTATTAATAATACTCTAACTTTAAATTCAAATTTCAAATATCTAGAATCAAAATGAGAATTAAAGTGACTGAATAAAAGCTAAGAGTGTAGCAGCCACCTTATAAAACACACAAAAACTAAACATTCATGTTTTCCTGGACAGTTAGTCACTTTGCAAACTACTTGGATCAATATCAGGATGCAAATAACTCATAAGAGAGGGAGGCTATTTCAGAACTGCTGCTGTTGCAAATGTTGATTATAAAGCTGAAATCAATTTAGACCTCAGCAGCACAGCTGGTCTTTTTATTTCTTGTTAATGAACACAAACAGTCATGAGGGTTCAGTAAAGGCTGCCGTCCAGCTGAGTAGAAACTGAGTGCTAATTTATTTTTCTTTGCAAGCGGACATGAAAAAAAATTGTAGAGGATGAAGTTACTGAATAAATCTAACTCTTGTTCTATTTTTTCTTTTGCAGCGAAATGAGTGAATAAAAGAATTTAACTTCAATTTTAAAGCAGACACTAATCAGTTGTAATAATTAATAGCAGACAAATAATTCAGACTAAAAGTGTTTTTTTTGGGGGGGGGCATAATCTAAAATGTTTTTCTGTTTTTTGTCAGCTAATGACAATAAAATGTTTCCTGCAATCGGTGAGATCTCTGTGATAAACTTAAGGATCATTTAGGGATCAGTTATTATGTTATGTAGGAGAAAAACATATTTTCCATTCATTTTGCCCACATGAGTAGTTTAATATTTTTCTTTTTTGCCATTATCGAATACTGATTAAAAAAAAAATGAAATCCTGCAACATCAACCTTATATTAATGATAATGAAGGGAGGTGAATCTGGTCTGAGTCAGGGGGTGCAGCGCTGTGAGCGTCCTCTGTTCTCTGGCCTTACACTAATGAATGCCAATGCCCCCCCCCTCCTCCAGATGGAGTCGTCACGGCTCAATTAAGCTTCGCTCCAACATTTCTTTCCCCTCATTCTGCTCCTCCACACTGCCTGGGGTAATGACACGTACTGCTGCATGATCCCCTTTTTCAGCAAACCTTCCTAAGAAGCTCATAAATCTCTGGCGCTCCAGTGTTTTACTTGTTTTACTCCAGAAAACAAAACATGTGATTAAGAATGCAAACCTGACAGCTGCCATGCTCAATTAAAGTCCATTTAAATAACAATAGCCTGCGCTACAGTCCGCCTCTGTGTTGGAGGAAAGATTTGAAAAGAGCGGCGTTCATTATGGAAATATGAGCATCCAAGAAGAGACAATCTTAACTCTCCCACTGTAGAGAAAAACGGTTTTAACCCAGAAAGTATTCATCACTGCTGCATGTTGGCAGAAATTAAACAATTACTTTATCGGCAGAATGTTATGATGCTACAACAACCTGTAAGATCGAATCCAATTTTATTTATAAAGTGCTTTACAAGATGTAAACAGTTTAAAAACAAGCCATCAGCGTCCACAGCAGAGGCCAGTCCCACCACAGCCACAGGGGGCGCCACCACAGCAACCACCCAGATTCATATGATGAATATGTCGTTTTGCTGTTGGGTTTTGAAGAATATGGTTTCATAAAACATTAGTTTGGTTCAAAGCAGACAGTCTGGACCTGTTTGATCAGCTGATTTACACATTTGAAATAAAAACTGAATTGATTTGCAACAGAAGGGTTGAGGAATCGTGGCCTAATGAGCGAAACACAGGATGATCTGCCTGCTGCTCCCCCAAAGGTGATGGGTTAAAGAAAAAATCTTTTTACTGAAATAATAGATTATTTAAAATGAAATGTAATTACATAAATCCCTTATCCACAAGGGGGCAGTCTGGAGCAGCAAATAGGACCAGTTAAATCATCTTTTAATATGCGCAGATGTTCCGGCGACATTATTCCAATTGCAAAGCAAAATATCAGTTGTAAGAAAGTTAGGAAAAAAACACTAATAAGGTTGATTAAAAACATGTAATTTATTAGAGCCAAGAAACAGCTCAGATAAGAGAAACCCCCCCACATGGCTCTTCTTCTTGTTTCTGCACTGGATTCTTTCAAGTCTTATTAATTTCAACAGCGCATCGTTTCCTGGAGTTCTCTTCTTTTCTTCATCAAAGCAGGCCTTTTATTTCCATCACTGCTTTTGTTTTATTTGCATTTGCAGAGAGGAATGCTCTGTAGACATCATGGTTTGAGGTCAGAGCTTCTGGTGCTTTTAGAAGTTCCTTTTGTGGCTTCTCATGGTAAGGATAGCAAACACCCTGACTGATTCTAAGTCACTTTAAAAAAAAAAAGTCACTTTTACTTGGCTTTTAGTTCCAGTTGAGCAAAATAGGCATCTTAACTGTTAGTCTTTAACTTACTTTCAGCATTTTTTTTTTAGTCTGTCATATTTTAACATTTCGTTTCTTACTTTGGGTAAAGACAGGCTGTTGTTTTTTTGTATTTTAGTTCTAAATAAAGATAAAGATCCAACTACAGAGAATCAGGATCTATATAATCCCAGAACTCTACTATTGGACTGGTACATTTCTGTTCCTATGCAGACACATAACTTTTACCAAACAAACATTGGACAGGTGTTATTTTTATCCTTAACTTTTTAAAGGAATCATTACTGACAGACATGCATCCGTTCGCTGTGAAAATAATCCACCCTATTTCCAACTGGTTCTTTGGAAGAACTAGACTGTCCTCAAAATACCAAAAGTAAGACGCTTGTAATGAAGCTGAAGATAAATGAGACATCTGTTTGTTTTTTTAATCCTCCTTTTCCTTTCAGATCTTTGGAGCAGATGATGTGGTCTGCACACGGATCTACATACGAGCACAGTAGACGTCCGGTCGACTTTCAACTGACACACCGTAGAGAACCGCAACGCTAACAGCTCAAATAAAGTGCCTTGATAAAGTATCCGTACCCCCAAACGTTTTCCAATGTTTTCTAAGAACAACCTTCAATTGTGTTTGGATGAAACAGAGTTATGCTGGAGAGTTTATATATCTTCTCATTAAAGAAAATAAATTCAACATTTAAAAATTTACTAAATGATCATTTATAAATTCAAAACCAATTTCCATATTTTTATTATTATTGCTTTTGTCAATTTCAACGTATTTTACTGGCAGACGATTTTTTCCATCTTTAATGAGAGGTTATATAAACTTTCAAGCACAACTGTTAAAGGGCGTATTGTTTGTTTGTTTGTTTGTTTTTTGTTGCTCCTTTTTCCAACCTAGACACTATTCTCACTCTACTTTTTAAAATATCTTAAACTCAATCAGACTGGATCCCTTTTCAAAGTCTAGTTACGCCCCAACAAGGTGCTCCCATGTTTACGGTGTGTTTAAAGTTCAGAGAGCTCCAAATCTCTGCAGCTCCTCCAGAGTTGCCATCATTTGCTGATCAATGGTTTCCTGCTTGGAGGCGATGACTGAACGTGCAGAACTTGATGTTTAAAGCCTGGGATAATGTTTTAAAAGAGGAACCCAGTTTAGACGTCTCCAGAACTTTTTTCTCTGTTCCTTCTTCTACTCGTTTGCTCACTTTGTCTGTGAACTGTCCCCAAACAGCTGTTTTTGTCACGATGTTTTTATTACAAACAGGTGTTCTGTAGTTTATTAGCTAGGTTAGGATCTTATTTACTGGTACCAAATGCTGGTTAGATCATTTCAAAGGCTGCAATGCAAGTCCTGCATCATTTCCAGTGGATCCAGCATTGTCTCACAGCTACTAGTTTACAACGACTGAAGGTGTTCTGCAACCAGTTAACGCTTTGAGTGAATTAACCTTTGTCTGCATCTATTTATTTTTTTCCCAACACCTTTTTGTCTTTACTTCTGGTCATTTCACTAAAGGCAGAGATTAAACAGGTGTTTCTTTTTATATATGTTTGTTTCCCCTAGCACTTTGTTTTATAACATGATTTAGGAGACTGGCTTTAGTTTTCCTTGTATATAATTAAGTGGTGTTGCATTTTTTTATGTTTTTTTTTTTTTTGCCACAGCACATATGAGTCTAGCATTACAGGCAGAACTAACGTATCTAATCTCAATAAAAGTGTTCACAATGTTTGATGCAGGATCCTCTACTCTATTTTTTTGGTAAATTTCCTTTATCTGCTGTAAAGAGAGCTGGGGATGAGTAAAGACTGGTGCTCTAAACTCCAGCGTTTTCCTGGAAAGAAAGATGGGAAACGGTTGCAGATCGTAGGGAACCCAAACATGCACAGGAGGAACATGGAGGCATTGAAGACAAATGTTTAACATACATAAAAGAAATAAAGTGTTAATAGAATGAAGGCAAGAGTTTCAGTCTACTCAAAGGATATTTAATGCCAAACACCAAACTAACACTCATATACAACATCATAAAAGTCAAGAGAAGTGACACATTAATCGAGGTACAAACAATCTCTGTTTATATACAATCGGCTCCTCTGGGACTTCCTGCGTTATTCTGTAACAAACACGGCAAATACAAAAATAAAGACCCAAGTATTCAGTTATTTTGAGATTGTCTGCAGCCGGATACATTACAGACCGCTGCCTTTAGTGGACCTCCAGGAAAACAGAGTTTGTGTGTTTGTCAGGGAGTTTCCTTTTCGTCTCAAAAGTGATGCCTGTTTGTGCCCCCCCCCCCGTCTGTCCGTGTAACATGTCATGTAAAACTAAATGACATTCTGTTGCTCACATGTTCAGGTTTTAATGTGTGAGACCCACATTCCAACATTACATATGAAGGACTCCTCTTTTACGTCTAATCTCATCTAAAATATCAAAAGAGGACATTTCAAAATCTATTAAAAGGCTAAATGAAAGCAGGGCAGTAGAAAGTCTTATCTTACACGCCCTCTTATGGGTTTTCAACATCCACATTTATATATTCCAGCAAGAGATACAAATTGGCTTTAATAATCTACGACTCAAGAAGTTATTGCTCTTTTTTTTTTAATCCTTAAACTGTACAGAATTCACACTGTTTATATTTACCCAAATACTTTTATCGTCGACAGACGATGCAAGATAAATTTGTGTCCAGTTTAACTGCGACGAGTTGAAATTTGGCTGAAACTACTGCAGATTGGAAACATTTAGCAAAGTTTATCAGAAGAAAAAGGTTTGAAGTGTTCCTCGATCTTTATAAACGAGGACGAATCGCTGCTCAGCTACATTCAATCATCTTAAAACCGTGTGTTGTCCTAAAAACCGACTGTAGAAATGACATAAAAGGGACCCAATTATTTTAGAAATGAGCTTCTTGTGTTTGTTTTATCACTTTGGGAAAATGTAGAGCAGATTAAAATAAAAAAAGGTCTTTAGAGAACCTCCTTTGGTAAAAGAAAACAAGTAAACAGTAAAATTTGCCTTCTCTTGATAAAAGTCTTTGCATCTTCTGGCTAAATGATGACACTATGTATATATATATCTCTAGATATATATATATATAGATATATGTATTATCGTTTGCTACACAGCAATGACAACTGATAAAAAAAAATCTAATTATAAACAAGATATTTACAAAAAAAACGTTTTGGGCAATTATAAATTACTGTTTCAGTGCCCAGCATCTATAGAGCAGGTACCAGACATGCTGAATACGTGCTTTTATACTGGATGTATCGCCTTGTTTCACCTTGAAAACTTTCACAGCCTAAAGGAGATTTACGGCTGAAGTCAAAGCACAGACGTTTTAATTCCCAAAACATGAATGTTTCTCAATCCTTCAGATCTGGTGGTGAAAATCAGCCTGAACGACTACGAGTTGAACCCATTTCCTGTACGCTTAGAAAAACCTTTGATTACCCTGATGGGCGCATTTTTTTAAAATAAATCTGTTGAAAGGATTTAAAGCAAAAATGTCGAACTGAAAAAAAAAAAAAAAAAATAAAGAAAAATTCAAACCAAAATACAAGCAATCGCTCTTAACAGAGTCCAGTTGTGGAAGTTTAGAAAAGTCCTCAGTGGCAGTTTGTGGTGTGAAGATGCAGTTTGAACTACAGTGTCCTGTACTGCACCCGGTACTTGTTGATGTTGAGATAGTGCAGGACCTCTGGGCTGCAGGTGGTGGTGCAGGACAACAGTCCCTCTTTCGCGTCACCCATCAGCCACTCGTGGGTGCTGGCTGCCATTTCACTAGTCACGTGTTTCTGGGCCCAGCTGTCCAGCCAGGTCTGAAAGCGCCCGTGGAGACGCGTGTTCACCCGCTGATGGGACTGAAACGGCACACAGAGGAGAACAATTCATTAAATGTGCCCTGAGGTGCTACAGGTACAAGTGAGAAGATGATGCCTTCCAAGACCCAAAAGGCACAGAAGCAGAACAGATAAATGCTGCAAATAATTAAAATGGGAGCAAAAATGATCCAAGTATAAAAAGCAAAAGTTGTGAAATCGAACACCAAGTCAGTTTGGACCAGAGCCACAGTGGGAATTTAAAACATAAAGCCTAGAAAGGTACGTTTTTGTTAGTGTCTCTTTAAAATAGAGACGGGCAATTTTGAAATATAATCACAATTTAACAACAATGCAGAGGCTCTTGATTTTGGTTACATTTAACAAGAGTAAAACATGGACTTTCTAAGTCCAGCCCTTAAGGGGAGGGTAAAACACTCCAAGTGGGTTTGCAGCCACCTAGAAGGGAAGAGAGAAGATAGAGATCCATGCATGTAGAATTAAACACTTCCAACAGTAAAATCCTGCAGTAATGGACTCTGGACAAGAACACCTTGAAGGTGATGAAAGCAATGACACTCTGGAGTTACTGCAAAGAAAACTTTAATAAAATCCCAATAACAGTATTGTTAAAAACAAACAAAAAAAAAACACTTGCTGATTTTTGGTCGACTCCCCCTAGTGGTCAGACTCTCTTCTACTTATTATTGCAGTTTTTTCACTGCAGGTGTTTTTGCTACTTTCAGTTTTTTTTTTTTTTTTTTTTTTTTATTCATCTACTGTCTGTTTTATGCTACCGGGTCAGTTTTCTGTTACATTCATGTCTCTGCTGGTGTTTGGCTGTTTTTGGTTTGCTGTGCCTCTGAACCTGTCCGCCACGGTTGGAAGGGTCCTGATCAGACAGCCAGCAGTAAAACATCTGATCCTTCTGTCTGATCCAAACAGATCAAAACCAAATCCTTCTGTAGTGAACTGGACCGTCACAATAAACTGAGCATTTTAAAATTCTACACATGTAGAAGTACGGGAATATTTATTTCCTCTCAGATATCAGCGGCCATTAATCTGAAAGCCTTAGAAATAGCCCAAATATGCTGCATCTGAAGCATGATGCTCAGGCAGGTTTGAGGACGAGGAATTGATAAAAAACAAAACCAAAAAATCTTTTAGGATTCCTCCCCCCCCCCCCAAACAAACCAGTTCCCGTGTTAATTTAAAGGAGCTGCCTCAGACAGTTTCTTATTGGAACAACTAAGAAAGGACAGAAGAAAACAATATTGTTTTAGAGAAAAACAATCTGACGTCCTTTTTAAGTAAATATTTCACCGTTTCTAGTTTTCTACTGCAGTAAACCTGTAGATCTTTGTACTCGCCTGGTGCGCTCTAGAAAGAGCAGTGTGTCTGTACATGTAGTCCTCTGACTTGCAGACGTAAACCATCTTGTAGGAGTTCAGCTTGAACATGCACTCCATCTTCAGCTCACTGCTGCCATCCTGAGACTTATCTGAGGAGCCTTTGGAGATCCGCTCCTGCTGCAGCTGCTCCCATCCTCTCTGGCATTTCCGTATCCGCCTCAAATTCCTTCAAATAAAAACCGATCAATTAGATCATGTAAACCGGACTGACTGTAGCCAGTAAAAACACTCGGTATTCTTTAAATCACTTAGCAGGTAACTGGCCAGTCACAATACAGGCCAAGACGATCTCATTTGAGGAAAACAAATGATCCAACTGATGCATTCCAACTCACCAAGTATCAGCTCTAATTTTAAGGAGTCAAATCATTGGAGGGAAATGTGGATCTAAAGGAGCAGCAGAAGCACGAGTCGTAATAATTTTGTATTGTGCCGTTTTCTGCACAGCAGCATTGCTCAGATTTAAAATAAAATAATAAAAACAACTATTGATTGATCCCAATTTTTGCTCAGGAGGCAAAACAAAAACAATTATTCACCCCACTGGAATCAAGGTTATAAATGTGTACTTACCGCTGATGGGTGAGGATTGAAGCCGTGAAGCATTTTTTTTTTGTATTTTTTATTTGGCATTCAGGGCTCCACTTAAAAGACATGACAGTGAAGCCAATTTATAAAATAAACTGTTGGAGAAAAACACCAGAAAAACTGCTGCTTGACAGATGTATCTTTAAAGTATGTATTGAGATCTACTGTATGAACGTGTGCTATGATCACCACGATGGAAACAGAAACCCAGGAATTTCTCTGCCACTGACGATGAATGTACAGCTATGCTTCTGATCTCCCCCACATTTAATGAAATGGGGAAAAAAGAAATAAAATATTTAGATGGGCCCCGATGTGCAGGTATAGCCAAGAAACAGTGATTCAAGAAACACAAAACAATGAGTGACAATTGCAAGGAAAAAAAAAAAAAAAAAAACCTTAAAAAGAGAAAATAGACATAATTCAAATGTAACATTCAGGATCACATCTTTCTAGAATCGCTGTAAGGCGACAGGAAAGAGACAACTATGAACAAATAATTTACACATCCACTTTATTAACAAACCCTAGTTTTCTGTACAAGCTTTGCAAATCATTTACCAACATGTTTCTATAAAATAAAAGAAAAGATTAGCATTATGTTCTTTGACATAGAAGGACAGATTACTCCCAAAAGCTGCAACCAGAGTTTGCATTCTGCATCAACAGACCTTCGTATACGAACATCTGACCATTTAAAAGGTGCCTCAGTCACATACAACACGTTGATCTAAATACAATCACAAAGTATGACAAGGATAAAAAAAAGAGCAAGACTTCCTTATTCCTGTGTCTTAGACTTCAGTTAAGTTCATCAACTTAAAAGTCAGGTCTCTAAAGCCAAAGAAAAAATTATTGAAGGACAATTGAGGAAAAATTGTAGAAATTATTCTAGCTTTAATATTAGAATCATATTTTTTTTTTTTTGCAAGAGGAAAATCCCACCAGTCCTCATTCAATCAAGCAAACAATATAGTTTAAAACCTTTCATAATAAATAAGATTTCGAAATAAATGAAGTATTTTCTTTTTAAAAGAGGTGAAAAAATAAAGTGCAGATTTCCATGAATGGCAGCGTTCATTGTTAGAAGTAGTGACGGTGTGGTCACTTTAAAAACCCAACCGTGTCGGTCTGCTCAGCTGAACTACTACAAGCCATTAGGTTCCCTTACTAAAGACAAAAGAAAAGAAGAAAAAAAAGCAGCGCCTTCAAAGTCCACATTTGGTTTGATTGCAAAAGGCTCTGCATGTCTGGCCTTGCTTTAATCTCTCGTAATGAGTCGGGGGTTTTTTTGGCAGCTTGTTTGACGTGTTGGAAATGATGCAACAACTTAGCTGACCAGAGCCTCAGAGCGAAGGCTGATGAGCACAGACAGGAGGGAGACGGGGCTGGGGGTCTCACCTGGGGAGGAAAACCGGTTTCTGGGCCAAATGCTCACGTAGCTCCGGGGACGCAGAGTCCGAGTTCAGGTATCTGCTCACGTAATCTGACCATTTCTGTTAGGAGAAACAAAACAAAGACAAACTTAACAACCAAAATCTGACATTTTATTTATTCTTTATTCATTTTCCAGTTCAAAAGTGTTAACTTCAATAAAGCAGCTTCAGATTAATACACTAATGGTGTGAAACAGATTTATTTTGGACTCTTACTTCTGCATCCGCTGGCTCATCAGAGTTCTCCTCTTCTGTATCCAGCAGCTCTATTCCCAGACTCACAGTCCCTGGATTCTTCATGAACATCAGCTGAGAAAAACACAAGAAATGCTCAGATCATCTCCAGTAGGGGCTGCTGTAAAATATCCTCCACTTATACCTCTGGTCTGGTTACCTTGAAGCTATTTTCATCAGACATAAGCTGCTCTGCTTTACGCTGGTAGGCCCCCTCTGCAGTAGCTCTGGATGCCTGTGTGGAAACGGTGCCCCCTGTGGCTTTTTTGGCACTTTCACCCAGGTACATGTCCGTTACACGAACACAGATGTCATCAGTAACAAGGTGCTGGAGCTGTGAAATAAAAAGCTTATAGTTTCTATATCCACCTTAAACAGACTGAGGGGCTTAAAACATTAAAAAAAACATGTTTATCCCTAAAAAAAGACAAATACAGTGAATCTCTAACGCTAAAAATCCTCCTTAAGATTCATTTGATGCCGTCTACAGTGTTCCTTTAAAGCCCTGACCTGCCGAACGATGTTCTGGATTAGTTTGTCCATGGTGAAGGCAATGTAGGCGTGGATGGTAAACATCTCCCTCAGGGAGTCCTCGTACTGAGCCGGCTCCATGTTCCCGTCCAAAAGATTTCGCACCATTTCCAGAAACACAGAATAGTAGTCTTCAACATCAACATCCACTGCAGACAGAAAAGAAAACAAAAGGACACAGAGTTATTTACGTTGGGATAAATCTGCTGTTTAGAAGTTCAGGTTAACTGTTTTATCTCCAGATTCATTATGAAGCATTATGAGCTTCCAGGATCTGAAACGCAGCAAACTAACAAAAATACAGTTTGAAGAAAACAGCAGAGAGCTGATTAAATACTGTTTAATGGTTGACTTTTTATTTCAAGTTGCCTATAAAACAATGCGGAGGTAGAGAACCTGAATATTTTGTTGCATAATGTAAAAAAGAAAAGAAAAAATCTGTTTTTTGTGGCCAACTGACAAAGAAGTGAAGGAAAAGCTGCTGCTGATGAAGGCCGAGTGGGTTTTTCTCCACAGTAATTCCACAGGGTTTCCACAGAAGTTTGTAAATGCAATTTAAAACATTTTTTAATTCCACCCAGTAGCTGTGACAATTCAAATGTAAAGACAAACTGGAAACTCAAACTAGTCTAAAGGGCCTTAAGAAGACGGACTGAAGATGCAGCACTACACAGTGGATGTAAAAACATCTGCTACCAAATGAGAGAAAGCTAAATGCTGCAGAACGTGGTTAAAAAAAAAACAAAGGATAACTTTTAAGGATCGACATATACGCCTTAGATGGCTCACTTTTAATTCAAGTTCTGACTCATATATTCATTTCACTGCATTTGCCTCTAGATTTGTTTTCAGCCTGATGAGCCTCCTTCTGAAGGACGACACACACAACCACCAACATTTCTTCCTTTTTATTGGTTCTCTAAGCTCATTTTTTCCAAAGCTTCTCTCTGAAGTCCACTTATTGCATCCTCTTGTTTTCTGTCACTGAAAAGTCGTTTCCATTTTTACCATCTGTAGGCTGCAGCAAGGCCCTAAACTCCCCAGTTTGTTGGAAGTAGCATCTTCCCATTCTCTGCCTTCCTGTGTGCCACGCCTCTTTCCACAAATCCTGCTCTACCAACCAGAAGCTTTTTAATTGGTTCCACGTGTTTGCACTATTGTAGATTTCTGACTTTTCAAAATTTAAATTAAAGTATTTCACTTGAATAAAATCAGAAAAAAAATGATTGTGAATGCGACTCACATTAAATGAATTTTAACATCTTTAATGCTTTTTATTGACCTGCAGAAACCCCTTTTAAATCCTACATCTTTCTGTTAAAAGTGTTTATTTCTATCATCTAATAAACTTCTATCGAGGAGCTTTGCTGATTTCTTAGCTCAACATGTTTTCTATAATGTGATACTAATCTGATACTGTGACCCTTTTTAAATCCATCTTAAACTGAAGTTAAAGCAGCGTTGTAGAAGCGCAGCTACAGTTCAAAACTCCCACTTACTTGGCTCCTTCATCTTCAGCTGGATGGCTGGGTTTTCGTTCTTGTCTCTTTTCAGGCCCAGCACCTCCCTCTCCCACTCTCTCTCCTTGTTGTCCTCTTCGATCTGCTTCTCAGCCTGCCCGTAGATGCGCAGCAGGCGAGAGCAGAGGATGTGATGAAGGCGGAAGAACACGTACCAGTAGTTGTTCACAAAGAACAGGTTATAAGCATCGTCTGTGCCCCTCAGTTTTTGAGCTGCCGTGTTCGTGAACAATAGCTTGGATTTGGAAGGACTGCGGCCGGGGAGACCGTTGTGCTTCTTGGGGCCGTCTTGGTTGGTCTCCATTTCTTCTTCCTCCTCGTCATCCTCCTCCTCCTCCAGGTCGGAGAGCTCGCCACGGCGTGCAAACAGGAGGTCGGGGATAAAATGGTGGATTATCTGTTTGATCTTGAACTTGTCTTCTTTCTGAATGCCCACTTGACGTTTGACATGATGGATGATGAGAGCAGCAGCGTCCTCCAGGATCTGGCTGTCGTCGTAGGTCAGATTTATGTGAGGGCCGCTGGGTGCGGGGGTGCTAGTTTCCTCTGAGGCTCGCTCCTGGCGCTGGAGAACACAAAGATTTTCAATCATGTGAAATGCAGGAAAGCAAATAAATGACAACGGCCCAGTTTGATTTCAAGCACAACGTTAGTTGTGAGGCAGAAACACACCAATGAATGTTAAACTACTTACATCTTCATATAACATCTCGATTTCATTAAGTAAAGACTTGGAGCGCAGTACTTTGGTGTCGTTCTGCTTGAAGTTTATGCCTTGGTGGTCAAGTGACTTCAGGTAATACTTCTCATTCTGTTCCCGCCAGATTTTGTTGAACCCTCTCTGTGCTTCCTTCCACTCCTCCTCCTTCATTTTTAACCTGAACGAGTGGCGAGACGTGAACTTCTTAGGATTCATCACATCACAGCCTGTAGGGGAATTCGAAGCGAGACTTTTACCTTCTCAGAACGATGGGCACCGACACAGCAGGGTTTCTCTTGAGGCCATCGATGATATCAGGAGCTTTGTCTCCATATATCCTCTGGATGGCTTTACGGTGAATGACCTCAGAGGAGCCCCCCATGGTGTTATCCAGTCGGAATCGCAGCTGCTCCTCAGCCGACATGCGAGAAAGCCTCCTCTGCACCGTCTCTAGAGCCCGTATGGTGGACAGGTTGTTTTCCAACACGATGTCCAGCTGCACAGGGACAACAGAATGAATGAGCTTTGCTACAGACAGATCAAGTATGAGTGCGATGAGACACAACCGATCACTGGATATAAAGAATTTACTGCAGTCATGGTGAAATATATATAAAATCTAATATTTCCTGCCTCCAGCTATCAACACCTACAACTGGTTAAGAGAAAACAAAACCGGAGTTACAATAACATTTCATTTCACTTTGGGATAAAGTATTTTTGATTTGAATATCCCATCAATGTGTTCAACGTTCAATGTCCACACAGCTCTAATCTAAGCCTGCTGAGATCCACTCAATGTTTCTGGAACACCTGGTTGATTTTTTTGTAATTTATAATTTACGATTCTTTGCCACTTTGTGCTGATCCATCACATTTTTTCTGTTTATGAGACAAAATATAACAGATTTCATGGAATCTAAATAGTTTTGCAAAGCAGACCTCAAAGCGCTCATCTTCACATCTGTAAATATGCTCCTCATACTGAGTCTTCTTGGAGCTCACGAATGTAGAATCCTCCGACCAGGATGGAAACGACACCCAGGTATCGTTCAAAACCTAAAACAAAACAGATAAAAACTTTGCATAAAGGATCAAAAAAAACATTCAATTCTTTACATTTTAATGTCATTTTTCCCAGACAGATAACAAAACAAACCAAAATAGTTAAGATAAAACAAAAATAAACAAAACAAACAAAAATAGTTCAATATTTCATCTCATCTTGAATCTATATAAAGTTGCACTGGTCCCATGTAGGAACATCTCTAAGTCAAGCTAACCTCTCTGCACAGCGGTGTCCTTCCTGTGCACTTAGGCTGCTGATAGCTCTTTGGCAGAGCTCTGTAGCTGGACCCCAGCCTCTTACAGGAAGCGTAATCGATCTCCATGGCTATACCCTCAGTAGAACGTTCTTTGGGTAAACTCTCTGCATGACTCAACTCCCCATGACTGGACTCTCTGTAGCCCAAGAAGTTCTTAAACCAAGTAAAAAGCTCGGGAAATTTCCTGCACATACACAAGCATAACCGTTAGTAAGCATACTGCTGCTCATGGTTGTATATTTACAGGTACAGCAGACATCCAGAGAGCCATAGACTTACCCAAGGAATGGGATAACTAACTGGACCAGCTCAGTGCGAGAAATCACTTCCTGGTTGAAGATGTGCAGACATCGGAGGAAGTTGTCATAGGCCTCCGAGCTGCGTAGAGCCTTCTTCACCTGTGGTTCATTAACGAAAAGAAACGTGGATCTCCAAAGGTTTTATTTGCATATTAAAACATGCTGAAAATCACTTCATGTTAGATTTTTAGAATCCTGGAGCAAAACATCACACAGCTGACCTTCTCAAAGAACATGGTTTCAGTGCTCGTGCTGAGTTTACCCACTTCAGCCATACTGTGGCCCTTCCCGATGACAAGGGCCTTTTTCTGTGAAGGGTTAAAACATGATTAGTTTTACTTTGTACGACAGTAAAATCACCACCAACAGCTTCAGGTAGAAATGAACACCACGGTTTCATCTAAAACAGAACGACACCTTATATTTGATGTCGATGTAGACGCATGAGAAATGCAATTAAAAGAGTTTTTGTTTACCTTGAAAGGAGGCGTGGATCCGACCCCAGCTGGTCTCCGGATTGGCAGACCGTTCTGATTCAGTCTTTGTTTGTTGTTCAGTGAGGGTCTCTTTACCGTGGGACCGTGATCATTACGGACAGACTCCGCTCTGTCGGGTGGACTCTTCCCCAGCAGCTACATAAAGGATTACATTTCATGATTGGAAGGGAATGACAGCGCCTCCTCAGGAGAAAACCCAGCAACAGATAAACTGGAGTTCAGAGACTCACCACTGAGCTGTTAGCGTCTGGCAGGAACTGTCCAAACTCTGACAGCAGGTCTTCCTGGTTCTTAAAAAGTCTGGCCACTTGAGTGTAGACCTCCTGTTCAGTCAGAGCTGGTGTGTAGTTACCACCAGCCTCTTTAGCATTTCGCTGTTCTTTCTAATATTACAAAAAAACAAGGAGGATTCAAAGAGGACAGCAGGAAAATTAGCTTTCTTCATAACATTTTTAAATCCTGTGATTGTAGGTCTTATTTTTACCTGGTACGTGTGCAGGATTTCCAGGAAGGCTTTGTAGATATCTGGCTGGCCCTGGAAGCGGTTCTTGATCTTGTTGACATAATTGATGGCGTGATTAAACTCCACCGGCTGGTTGTTCTGGAGAGGCGGTCCGCTGGACGGCGTGCTGCTGACGGGAGTGTGGGGCTGGACCGAAGGAGAACGCGGAGAGGCATACGATGGGATGGATGGATTTGGCTGGCTGGTGGGGGTGTGGGCTGGAGACTGAATGAGCTGTTGAGAGTAACAACAACAAAAAAAAAAAAAAAACCATTTGATACCACTAAACCACCCCCGGTTAAAGCCATTAATGGATTGGTGAAAATACCTTGCTGGCTTTGTTTAAAGCAGGCTGAGCGGCAATTGTAGGGGTGGTGGTGGTATGCAGGCCGGTCTGTGGCAGACTCTGGTGCTGGTTGTGGCTTGATGCTTGGCTGGAAGCTCCAGTTGCTGGGATGTTTTGTACAGAAATACCTTGAGGAGTTATGTAGTGTATCTGACCTGGTGTGGTTACATTGACCAGATCGTTGGTTTGAACCTCGATCTTATAACCAGGAGGCAGGAAAGTGTTAAACCCCATAATAAGGTCTGGGTGGCCCTTAAAGAGCTGTGATACGCGGTTGATGACTCCAGGAGTGTCTATGCTGTAGAAACAGAAGCCATGATACCACATTATCATCTAACATACTTTCAACCTAATCAGACATATTCTCTGGATTTTACTGTTACAAAAAAAGAAGTTTTATTTAATTTGTTTGGAATCATCCAATAAAAAAAATTGAACTGACCTCTGGGATTTAAACTCTTTCATAATGTCGAGAAAATCATTATAAACTTGAGGCTGATTCCCAAACTGCAGTTTCACTTGATCCAGATAAGACAGAGCATCTTCAACCTAAAAATAAAAATAAAATATTTACACCAAGCATATTTTTTGAACACAAAAAAAAAAGTCTTTGTGGTGGATGAACTAAATAGTTTTGAGTTGCTGTTCAGACCTTTAATCTCTGAAACTGCTGCTGCTGTCCTTGCACTGAAGCTAAGGGTGTAGGCGGATGAACATGAGCTGGAACCCCTGCAGGTCCCTGCGACATGACAGCTGGACTTTGTGCATGAGGGCCAATATGAGGTGTGGTACTGTTGTGTCCAAGTCCACTTGTGCTTTGAGGCATAGTAGGTACCTTAAGGAACAAAATATAGAAGAACCTTAGGGTTTAAGTATATATTAATTGTATATAAAGAAGGTCTTGTTCTAGTCAGAGCAAGTCAGTCAAGTCCAAAACTTTATGCTTCCAAAAATATAAATATTGAACTTGGTAAAATGATGTCTGCCTCACATCATACCTGGTAGGCCTGGGGAAGGGAGTACTGAATGCCAGTTGAGGGCTGCATGGTGTCTGCAGGGGCCTCAACCACAGGCGGGGCCGTGACAAGGGCCCTTGGCTGAAAGCCTTCTCCAGCACCTTGCACCAGGGGACGACGAGGTTGCTGTTGCACAAAGATCGGCTCCGGCTCTTCTGCACGTCTCTTCATGGTATACACATACTCAACTGGGCAAAAAGAAAAAAAAATAAATAACAGGTACTTTTAATCTTTCTTATTGATAACTGTAGGTCTTTGGGTATCACAAAGTTTAAAACTCTGAAACACATTAAAATACAATGTCTGTCAAGCAAACACCAGCCGGAACACCACAGAAAACAGTCAACAGGGGACTGCTCCAATGTTGGTATTCATTATTCATAACTGCACAATACACCACAATCAGTGCAATGTCAAACTGGTTTGGATTCCAGATTATAACGCGTACTAAGAGCCACGCAAGATATCAGCAGCGATCAGTTCTCACTTTCATGTCAAATGTTATAACTTAATAATGACGGTTTTTGTCTATCAAACAAATGTTCCATTTGCCTTAAGACATGTTGTTGTTTTTAAATGGTGAAGTACAGTCATATTAACTAAATTAGACGATGCATCCAGATGAGGCTTGTTCATCAGCCGAAAGGCATCTTTGCAAAATAACCTCAACGCAGGCAAATCCCACAATCCTGTATTAATTCTTTCCTTTGTCTGCTGTAATTTTCTGACTCCACACGTGTTGTTTTCATTAACTGTAAGCTGAAAGTCCTCATAATTGCAGTGTAAAGCTCTTTGGTCACGTCTCCTAACTTGACTAAGTCCTGTATAACTAGACTATTACCATTTACTACAATTAATAGAAATTGAGGCTTAAAATCATTTGGTTTGTATTCTATCTATTGCGGTGGTATATATAAATATATATATATATCTATATATAT
>JAUZNJ010082265.1:0-17153 GCA_034780135.1 Jordanella pulchra | reverse complement strand
GTGACAGCAACTGTTCTTTATTTAGTCAATTTCTACGTCATGAAAACCCATTTCTCGGTTGTTTAGCCTTCCTTTAGTGGAGCCTTATTGAATAAGGGGTGTGATACCATGCTGCAAAGGCTCTAGGGTGATGTCATGAAATAGACAACACCCACACAGGGAGATGGGAACAATAAAAGGGAAATGTCTTTTTTCTTGGTTGAAAAAACCCACTAATACTCTATAACAAATGAAAACTCTGTAGTGCTAAAGATAAATACTTCAGCTGTCTTTGAAAGGTGTAACATTGATGGGTATGGAACATTTAAAACTAATAAGACATAGATATTAGCTTCAGGCAGGTATAACCTGACTGGTCTGAGACTGGTGGCTGAGGTCACATTGACCTACTGCACCTAAAGTCGCTTTAGTCAAGCTTAAACAGAATCCCGGGGAACATTAACCACGATAACCTCCTCACATCTTTCCAAACACTTTAACTTTGAACCAATTCCCCTTAGAAAATCTCAGCTCTACTAGTTCTGCAGCACTTCATTTCCCCACACACACACATCTCAGATGCAGCAACGACAGCCTAGAGGTTGTCTGAATAATGTTATGCTAATACTCCAGTCCACCTGTATTTACCCTTAAGTGCAGCAAGCAATCTGTTGATTGCGAGAAAAGCAATTTTCCCCCCCGAAGGAAGAAGCGGGGAGAGCGGGGACGCTAGAAAGACTGAATGAGGGGGTAACAAGAGATCTTCTTTAAGCTGCCGAAGAAGCAATTTACGGGCGGACGGCAATTTTCTCCGGCTGTGAAAAGAGCGTGCGTGCTCTAATTGTGCCTACACAGAAAATAGCAGAGCAAACTGGCACTCTGTAAGGTATGAGCAGGGCCAGGATCTGCAGAGGAGGGATATGTGCTGAAAAGAAACACAGATGCACAATCAAACTCCACATTATGGATCCCAGGATAGATAACAGGAGCATTACATCACGCTTTTAATCCTGACTGATATGTAAATAATACAAGCAAAGCAGCAGATGTGGAGACACAGAAAAGAAGATGCCTTCAACTCCTGGTACTAAAGGGACTCTGGTCTTTTAATTTGTTTATTAGTCCCTGCACTGAAATGAAAGGGGGGGGTGAATCGATCTAAAAATAAAGCAGCAGAACCGTGTGTGTGGTGCCAGCTTGGACTCCGTTCGCTTTGCCTCGACTTCTATCTGCCTGCCTGATAAACCTGCTAACAGGCCTTTATCTGGGAGCAAGGGGGGAAATATGCTTCAGCCAGATTAGGCCCCAGACTCTGCCAAGGTTATAAACAGCCTGTTATCTGCGTCCCCAAACGGAGTAATCCGCGCTCTATCAGCACCCAAACATATGGGCCACACAGAGCAGAGATAGCCTCTGATGGACACTTGGTTTTAATTGCAATGCGAGCATCGCTAGGAGAGAAAAAAAAAAAAAGGACAAAAAGAAGGTCTACTGCTGTGGACGTCTCCCAGGTCCCGGTGGAGCTGGCCAACATTTACAGAGACCGACCTCGACCTTTTCTGCGACGCTGCACCTGCTCCCTCCTAGCGTCAGGACACTGCCATCCCATACATCCGCTTCCCTCTCAAATGAATATTTCCCCTTTTCATCTGATGTCATTTGTTGTTTTTGTGTTTCACTCCAGCGTGCCAAATTAGATTTTGGCAGCGGTGAGCATGCATTAATTTGATTAAGCGCTGATGGGCCATTTTCAGCTCTCCACACGACACGAGCTCTTCTTCAGAAAAACCATCAGCTCTCAGACGCTCCCTGATCAACGAGAGTCAGACCTCTCCAGACGCAGCATCACTAAACCAGAGCCACTCAGCCTGTTGGCAGAAACATGTTCAGATATGCTGGGAGCTTCAGTTTACTTAACCAGGACTTTATTTTATGCTGCACATAAAGTGGTGCCTCCTTATAACAAATTATAACATAAGCAACTGCCATGAGAGGTGAATAAAGTTCCCCTGAGTGGACAATAACAAAGAGATCATTGGCTGCAATAATGGCTTAGATGGAGGAAGTAATGGAGTTAATTTTGTTCCATCGTTGCTGCAAAAAAAGAATGCATTTTGTAAATGGTAAAAGTACCTGCTGTTTTCTCCGATCTTGTTTTTTTACATTTCATTGTTCCAATTTTAGTTTATTTTAATTGTTACATTTTTTAAAGTTATTATATTTCCAAAATGTATTTTTCACAATTTTATTTATTAATTTTTTTTACATATTTTATTTCGTTTTATTTTAAAATGTCTTTCAGTCGTTCAGATTGAATCTTAAGAACGTTCTTTTTAAATTGGGCTTCAATGATCACATTCAGATCACTTCCAGCCCAATCCAAACCTTTGCTTTTGTCCATTAATGATGTTGTTGCTAAGGCCCAGCAGACCAATAGAAAATGTGTATGCCTCATTCTGTCTTCTTAAATCCCAGTCGGCGTCGGCAGAAAGCCACTCCCTCTGAGCCTGGTTCTGCTGGAGATTTCCTCTTGTTAAAATTAGTTTTGCCTCTCCACTGTTGCTGCATGCATTCTTGGTGTCGGGGATCGCTGTAGAGTCAACATCAAAATGCGAGTCAAAGTCCACTGTCTAAACATTCTCATGCAGGAAGAGAGAACCCTGTAAAGTCAATGACTGGTTGCAATCAGCTGGTTCCCCGTAGAACCAAACTGAGTAGATGATCGGAATAAATAGACTCTGTGAAATGACATGCGTTGTGAATTGCAGCTATAGAAACAAACTAAACAAATAAACAGTCAAGCTTGGCTGCACAAACACACGCTAATCAATGCTACGAACAAAATCCAGGATGTAGGAGGAGGTCATGAGACCTTTAGCCATGCCTCCAGGCACACAGCAGGGACTGAGAAGGTCTGCCCTGTAAGTGAGTTTGGTTTCTTGTCGCTGACTTCTGCTGCTGAATAGTTTGGCTGATGCAACAGACCAGAGGGTTTGAGGTGGAGGGATGTGCTGCATGCAGCTCTGGTTTGATATCATCTCCTCCTGATGAACTGATGAGATAACAGAGACTTGTAGCTTTTCTGTGAGTAAAATCTGCAGAAGACGGAATAATACAAATAAATCAAATATTCTCCATGTCAGTAGCTGGAGAATGTATCTCCTCTCCTAAAATACCCCAGAGAGGCATTGTTTTTTTTTTTTTTGTTTTCTTTTCGCAGCCTTACCACAACCCTGCTGGAACATCAGCATCCGTACACTGAGCTGTAATGAGCAGAAGCTCCGGTGTTAATGAAGGCTGAGGTAAACCTGGGTGAGATTTTAGACCCTTCCACTCCTCCATCTCGTCGTATGAGCTTGCTCCTGCTGTCAGCAGAGCTGTGATCTGAATACCTCTTCCTTCATAAAAGATTCAGGCCTTATTGACTCGGTGCTTTGGTTTCCCTGCAGAGCCCATCCTCTCAGCTCCCTTTAAATTCTGCTCTCGTGGTTTGGGGATGCACACCTGCCTGGGGGGAAAAGAGGCTCAGGCTGCTTTTATTTTATAGGGCTTTCTGATGCACGTCTACTAAATATCAAACACAGAGGAGGAAATATACATTTGAGCTGAGTGGATGATTAGAAGACGAACCTGACAAGCAAATAAAATCTTATATATTGGATGAAATTAGAAGTGGAGTTTGGCTCTCTGCACTAATCATTCAGCCATAACAGCCTAGCGGGGTCACTAAAGGATTATTGGCATTATAAAACGCCACATCACATCTGTTATGCTAAATACTGATATATCATGTTCCTTTTATTCCTGCATCTGCTACCTGCTCTTTACTGCACATCATTACCGACTGAGAGCGGCATTAAAACCCCCAACAGGCTGGCCTCGTACTTCTCTGTGAATAGTATTTCAAACGCAAGCTGCAAAAGGCCACAAAGTCTAATAAATTCCTCATTTTATATACTGCTCCCAGATTTCTAAGTCCTGTCCAATAAAGTTTTAAATGTCATAAAAGGCCTATAATATAGGTTGTATAAACCAGGGGCAAGGAAGCCACCCAGCTCTCCGTGATGCATCTTTGATCTCTTTAAAATCAACAATACAATGCTTTTTAAACAGCCGACAAGGGGATAACCGTCTAACCCTTATTGTTGCTGGGATTTGTCCCGACAGGCTCGTTGCTTTGAACTGTGGATACTCGTTTAGAACGGCTACAGCCTCCTCTAAGTGATCCATATTTCATACCAGAGGTTCTGCTTCAAAAAAGTTCAGCTATCATGTATAAAACAACAATAATAATTGGTGGATGTTGAGGTTAAAAAGAAAATAAAATAAAGGCAGTGGAAGTTTATGATGTCAAAATGTATGACTGGATCTTTTCTATAAGTGGAGGCATGGTAAGATATGCCTTTATTTTGAAAATCACAAGACTGTAATTAACATCTGATCTATCATTACTATAATTACAAGAATGACATTTTTCATTTTAATACCTGATCCCTGTAAGAGCTTAGACATAAAATGATTGAGTCATATTTGAGTTATATTTCATTAGTTTATATCCATGTAAACAACTGCGCTAAAGAAGCAGTCAGAAAACTACCGTAAAAGGAACAAAAATGTGTTTTGTGTTGTTCTGACTCGCAACACTAGGTGTCATCATTACTGGGGATGTAAACAAATAATTAAGTTGTGATCTGTTGTCGATTCAAAGTTCATCACATTATAATTTGTTTCATCTGATTAACTAACATGGTCCACTTAAAAGGAATTAGTATTAGCGCCGTAATGCTGCCACCATCCACTAGAGTGTGTAGCTATTCATTCTTTAGCGGAGTCTCGTTGGTATTTGTATTTGTGAGAGCAGAGGCATAATAGAGCACAAAGATTTTTTGTGGTTCTGTTGTTAAATATAAACACTGAATAAACTCCATTACTTGTAAAATAAAATAGACACGATTAATCATGCTGCATGACGAGGCAGCGTAACTTCTCTGCAGTGTTTGGAAGGTGAGGATGCGATGATGGAAAAGTGGAGGATATTATGCAAAGGCTTTGTGACTTAATATATTTTATGAAGCCAGATTTGACCATTTCAATGAGAGTAACCAGAACCAGAACCAGAACCACCTGTTTAGAAGCTCTGCTAACTGTACAAATCCTTCCAAGCATTCCTTGCTGGATTATGCTAAAAACACACATCTATTTCACAGATAGCGTCCACTTTATTGAAACGAAGACACATAGTCTGACAGTATGTCAGAGTGTTAGCTTTAAATCTCTGCTTATTAGTGTATCACAAACTTTTCTTCATTTATTTTTCAGTAACCTAACAGTTTTGTTTGGCTATGTTATATATTGAGTCAGTATAAAAGACAGATGGCACAGTAAATTGTTATACGAAAATAATTTTATCTGCATCCAGATATAGTGAGAAAATATTTAGCCCTTCATATCATAAAAAGATCCTCTTGATAAAAGAGCAAACTCAAGGTTTGAAGGAAATGGACACTTATCAATATTTGTTAGTCAATTGATAGTATCAATACACCGTAGATTAATTAATCAATGAATAACTTGCATCCCAATAGATGACATAATATCAATCACAAACTTGCTTCTTAAATGTCAAAAACGTGGTATTGTGACGTTGTAATATGGGTGAACATTATATCATTCTCCAAACAAAACAACCTCAAATAAAGATTAAGGAGTTGATTTACACCCCCTACTAATGGATACTAGAGGTGGAACTAGCGCTGGGTGATGAGGCCAAAACCTATATTACAATATAATTTCAATAGATAGAAACAAAATAAAAGCCTCAAAAAACAGCCAAATGTCTGCAAAGGATGCCTCTAAAAAAATATTACACCTATTATGCAATCTTTATAAAGACTCATCCAATAAAATATAATATTTGCTTTAAAATGTATGAACTGGCCTGTGTTTATTTGCTTCACTTTAAAACTAAATAAAACCGGATGATACCATCACATGGATTCAAAATCTTCATCTTCAAGACACACTAGCTCTAATATCAGTGAAGCAAAAGATCTATTTATTTTATTAAGAAGAATCTGTGTGGTGATATAGATGTTAATGTTTGTGCTAGATTGGGCAGCTAATATCTCATAACGTATCGGTTCCAGGCTTATTGAATCAAATCAGAACTGTATCCAGTATTGTATCGGCTTGTTTAAACCGATACAATACTGGATCATGATACAGCTGGATTTATTATGGTAAAGCTGTGCAGATGGCAAACTGTTCTCTGTGAATCTGCAGTTTGGCCTTTTTTCTATTTTACTAAATGTCTGTTCTGGGATTTTCTCAAAAGAATTGATAAGATTACACAAATCTAGACCATATTAATGATTTTTTACAAAACACAACTTATGCTATAAAATTTCCTTTTTATTCCTTATTTAAAAAAAAAATGCATTGTTCTGAGTTGGTCAATTAGGACAATAACGTTGGGTCTGTAAGATGATGAAATGAAAAAGTTGAATTCCAAGCTTTAGAAACCAAAATCCAGGACTCCAGACCTGCGGCAAACCGGTAGAACAAGCAAAAGCAGACCAGCATCTCTGAGGCACAGCATTTCACACTCGAGTAGAGGCAGAGGACAGGCCTTTAATGACACACAGCCCCCCCCAGTCACCCAGAATGAACACGCTGCGCTGGAAATAGACCGGAAATTCTGCCTCGGCGCTGGCCAGAAACCTGGTGATACACCAGTCTGCCAAACAAACCCCACGGACACACACAGAGACTCCTTTAACAACGTCTCAATCGCACAGAGTTGTCCACTCAGAAGATGTCTGGTCCAGAAGTGTGTCTTTCAGTTTGATCAAAACATTTCCAGAGCTGTTTTCAACCACTAGGAAGGAACCAAAACTAGAATCTACTCATGGATCTATAGGCCAATGTGTTTCCTGTATACTGTAACTGCACACAAAATATGATGTGTTAGCGGTATTTCAGCAGCAGGATAACAGTAAAAACAATCTAACTGATTTAGGGCTGAAAGAATAAAGTGGATAATTTGAGATTATTTGATTATTCTAATAATCATCAGCTAATTTGGTAATTGAATGGAACCGTTAGCTCGGGTCATGCTATACAGACTCAAAAACACAATGCTGAAACAATAACCTACTTATAGCAGCAATTACGACCAAACTACAAAAAACAGAAACTTTTCCCATTAAGATTCAAAATCTTATATATATGTTTTCCCATTTATAAGAAATGTAAATTGTTATTTTCTTAAAAAACTGGATTTCAAATGTTTTCATACTAAGAAATGTTAATTTACTTAAAGTATCTCTATAAATTAATCTATTATTCAAATAATAATCGATAGATTAATTGATTACTATAATGATCAATAGGTTCAGCAATAAATGGATGAAATAAATGCATTTCTGGTTAATCACATTCTTGCCAACAGCAATATTTCAACACCAAGCACTGAGTGAACCAATAAACAAACAGATCCAATTTGCGGTACGATGGTAGGGAGTAATCTTAGCTTTTACTTAGTAGCAACAGGAATGTTGTGGCTTGTTGCCGATGCTGTGATTCATCCAACCACACAGACCCAGATGCACTTAGACTCATAATGTGTCACTACAGTAAACTGGAGACTTCATATAGCCTAACTTTTGAATTTAAACCACTATGTTGGCCTTACTTAATGAACATGATCTTCATTTTTTTTTTTTATTTCTCACTGCTCCCCCCCAGTCTGATTTATAAATGACCAAAAGGCTGAAAAGTTAAAACAGAAAAACTTGAAATGATCTTTAAAGTGATATTAACTTATAGAATTCCTTTAAGGGAGTGTCTACTGTGGATTCAGCTGTGTAATTAAAAACTTCAGGGTTTTCCACAGAGCAAACCAGGATCTGGTCTGTTCAGTTCAGTGCAATTTACTTCTATAGCACTATCACAACAGTAGACATCTCAAGTCATCGCATGCAGCGACAGCAGAGAGAAAAAACTCCCTTTTAACAGGAAGAAACCCCCAGCAGAACCAGGCTCAGTGTGAGCGGAAACTTTGTGAAACATGTATTCAGCATCTTTGCTCTGTTTCTGTGGGGTAAGTTGTTATAATTCCTGACTAGTTTCTGCTGCTCTTCTTCTCTCTAGTCTGACTTCTCCATTTTTTATGCAACTCTCTAAATACCAAGTCAATCCATTTGAAAAAAAAAACATTAGAAAAAAACAGGAGGCTGTAAATACTGTAATTGTAAATATCATATTTTAAGTTTTCACAGCCAAACCATGAATTCATCACTTTAGGATAAAAGATGTTGGCTATCCTGATACATCCTCGTACTTGGAAACACACTGACAACAAACTGCAATGTTTGAAGAGCACAGATTAGTCAGCCTTTGATCAAAAGGCTTGAGGATTAAGATTATACAGCTATTAGAGGAAAAACGTATCATATTTTTAACATTTCTTCACTAGAGGTACTGGTAAATTTGTATAAACTGCAGAATATATTTTGTTCTTTGCTTGCTCAACTTACCATGATGTGTTTAAGAAACTGATTATAACCTACAAATGTCTTTAGTTTAATTGGAGGGCATTAAAACTGTATGTAAATGGATTCAAATCCTGAATCCCAATGTATGGAAACTAGATGGTGTTGTAATGAATTTGGCTTAAACAGGATTACCTATAATTATACATAAAACAGAGATGTTTGCTTTGCTCATCTGAAATTAATTCAAAACGAATAATTCTTTAGTTCCTGCTGGATTACAGGATAAATAAGCATTTAAGAAAAAAAAACAACAAAAAAATTCAAACAAAAGAGAGCACCTTTTAGAATGAAGCCCCTGTTTTAGAGATGCAGATGAGTCCCCAGTGACACAGACATGTCTACACATTTAACATGACACACGGTTCACTTATGTTCTATTAATACTGAGTGCTTTCTTATTGATCGTCCTTCCCCGCCAGTAGAAATGACACGGCTTGTTTGGTGCTTGGACACAGGCCAGTTCATACATTAAGTAAGTCAGCCATTGCTCTGGTTCCCAGCATCATATCCCACCACCCAAAACGTCCCCTGCCTTTTCCAGCTCACCCTCCTCCAGCGCTGATTTTCCAGCCTTCTACCCGTCTGTTATGACAGAGAGAGCAAAGGCAAGCAGCGAAAGGGTTCAGGCTCAGCTCTGCTAATGAGCTTCTGTGTTCCAGTATGTTGCATAAACCCATTACCTCCCAGCACATTACCTCATCCATTTCTTATATGTGGATAGCTTCCTTCTCCCTAGAGCAAAGCATTTTATACACACGCGGCGGTGTACCGTCTGAGCGCACAGGCTCGGGTCATCTTATAGTCTGAAACGTTTCTGTTTTTGCACAGATGCAGGTTTGAAGCTGAGGTATTGGAGACAGAGGGGCAAAGAAAAACAAACCCTCTACTAACCGGATATCAATGGTTCGGAGAAAAGACATGAAAGAGAAAACAGACGGAGGGATTGAGTGGTGCTATCTCAGTATGTGGGATGAAAGACGCAGGTGGTGCTGAGTTGAAGCTCATTTGTGGATGCCATCCAGGATGATGGCGTCTGCAGATTCCCTCACAATCTCTCTATGGGGTCAGCGAAGTCGTTTCTCAGTACCGCAAATAAATAAATATCGTCTCATTAGTTAATTCAAACCATCTCCCATCTACCTTAGCAGAGACTTTTAAATATAAAATACAGTATCTTTTCTTATATTTGTCACCAAAGGAGGTCGTCATGTTTTCATCTCCTCAATACATGTGTGTTGATAATGCAGTTAGTTCCTACTAGACAGGAATGCATAAAGTGAATACAGGAGGGCTAACATTATCTGAGCTGTTTTTTTTGGGTTTTTTTTTTTTTGTTTGACTGGTTTAAATTTAGACAAAACCACACTGAGTAACTGCCTCAAAGTTTTCATGAGCGGTTGCAAACCAGATTTCTTTTGAAACAAACAAATGTGATCAGCTTGTGATTTATTATATTACATATTATATTAGCTACAGCTAACACCATTAACAGAAGCTAAGAAAAAGAAGGATGGATTGCCTGTCTATGTACATTTTGGTACCGACCCAATTCCATTGTTGCGACGAAGTATCTATTCATATAAAATCATAGGTATTTTGTTTTGGTACCTAAATACATCATTGTGACTAAGGGAGGAGATGAGTGGTCAATTTTCCATGATGGACATGAACCCAGCTTTATCACACATACAGCTAGCATGGCTAACAGAAAGCACCTGAGAGAAGAGCTCAACTTTGCAGATTATGCTGACTGCAATATTTGGGAAGCAAGGTAGCAGACTAGCGGCGGAAATATAGGCTAGCGATGAAAATAAAGGCTAGCAGTAGAAGTAAAGGCTAGCGGTGGGAATATAGGCTAACAGAGGGAAATAAAGACTAGCAATTGGAATAAAGGCTAGCAGTGGGAATAAAGGCTAACAGGGGGAAATAAAGGGTAGCGGTAGAAACACAGGCTAGCAGTGGGAATAAAGGCTACCGGGGCGAATAAATGCTAGCGGTGGATATAAATGCTAGCGGTGGATATAAATGCTAGAGGTGGATATAAATGCTAGCGGTGGGAATAAAAGCTAGCATTGGGAATAAAGGCTAGCGGTGAAAATATAGGCTAGAGGTGGGAATATTTCCAATCTTTGGACGCATCTGTTTAAGAGTAAGATTTTTTTTAAACTCTGCAGTTTTCAACAGCCTCAGATCCACGGTTACTGCATTCTGCACTCTTAGTGTCTCATTGTCTGCAGCAAGAAACACAAGGAAGCATCATCATCATCTTCATTTGCTACAGCTAAATAACCCAAGAGCTTTAGATGATATTTGCATGCTACTGAAAATAGGTAGCATTAAGAGGTGACACAGATCCCAAAGTACCAGGTATGTGAACGGTACCGATCCATACCCAGAACGGGTCGTCAGTCGAGTCCAGTGGCATTAAATGAATCCACCCTTAGCTTCTTTCCAGTTTTTATTTATAGATACAGATTCTAGACTGCTTTCAAACACCAATTTTGTGGTGTTCCTGTCATTGATTGTTGCATCCATCTTTTCTCCAATTAGGCCATCCTCGTCCCCCCGTCCTTTCTCAACCTTGGGACATTTATGCTCCTTGAGGACGACACAACGGTGTATGACAGACGTTGGACAGCTCAGCTATTTCACTCTCACATATCTAGTTTTTTTTTTTCTCAGATTGTCTCCCACCTCGGCTGGAAATCAGCTGTCAGAAGTCTTTCCTGCTTCCTGGCATGAATCAACAAAGATCTCAGGATCAATGGGAGATCTCCCTCTTTCTCTCTGTCTCTGCTTGTGACTCTGAATAAAGCACCCAGTACAGCTCAGGGCCTCACAGAGCCATCAATAATTAATCCCAGTTAAAGGCAGCTGGAATTCACAGAGACAATAGATGGGAGTTTATAAAAAAAGCACAGCTGTAATCAGCCAAACGAAATCCAACGTCTAAATCTGATATCACACGTGAAGCACAGCCGAACTCATCTCTCATCTCCGCCGGGCTTATGGCACCCAGCACAGAGGACGCCACCGCCGCCTGGTTGTTGATGTTATTGTTTGCCAGGCAGAGTCAATAAGTAACGTTTCAATCCAGGCCATTTGGACTTGGTTAGAGCTGCGATCACAGGCCGCAACGCATCAATCAAAAGAAAACACTGTGAGCAAACGGGTCCCGGCTTATAATTGGATGCAGAGCCATTTTCTCTCCCACGGTGACAGTGAGAGCGGTGCTGGAAAAAAAAAAAAAAGCTGCGGTGAATCATTCTGTTTGAAGCAGAAACGTCTGCAATATGAGATCCATATGAATGTTTCAGAACCTCCTCCAAGTTTCCATTAAGAACACAGAACCTTCCAATAAACCGCAGCTGAAAGTTGTCGACATCTTTCTCTCTCTTTTCCGGAGAGAGCGATGGGAAGTGAGGTTAGTGTCCTCCTCCTCCTCCTGTTCTGAGGCTACCTTTAAAAGAAGAGGAGCATCAGAATCCCAGCTTTTAATAATTGAGGCAGAGACTGCAGGGTACTCTGCTAAGGCCTCCTTGATGTGAGGAGTCCTTAAAAGATGCATGGATGCCTCCCCAGAGGGAGATGGAAAAGCTGAGGCTCTACTTAAAGATTACGTGAGCGTTCACCGGAGCAAGATGACCAGAAAAAAGAAAAACGCTCAGAGCACCATGCTTCTCCTGCAGCGCTCCGAGCTGATAAGATGCTATCAATATTCATGCCTCTAAATCAATTATATCCACATACATTTCAAATGCAAATCGTTGGGCTGACGGGGCACTCTGAAGTGGGGTGGGGGGTTCCTGCAGACTGAGATGATCGTAGTCAGGATGTAAGAAATGAAAGTGTACAAGCACTTAGAGGGAGAGCAGTAAGGCAGCAGAAATGTGTCTGCTGCTCACTGCAAACACATTTAAGGAGCTTCCACTTAACGTCCAGAGTCCCATCGTCAGGAACCCAACTAGAGGGGGTAAATTATTGATCTGCTGCCTTTATCTGTATAGCAGTCATGTCTGGTGGCGTGGGGAGTGGGGGCCCCAACCACTGAAATAATTAGTAAGAGTTCTCATTAAGGGGGGTTTAATGTCCTCCCCTGAGCTTCCTGATCAGGCCGATCAGACCCTGAGGCGACAAATGGCGCATGGTGCGATCAAACGGACAAGAACCTGTTAGGATTCAGGTCGGCGGCGGCGTGTAACCCCGGGGTTTTAACGAGCGGACTGATCAAAGGTGCAGCGTGATGGAGCGATCTTTGCTGCCCAGGGAAACCACAGAACCTTCAGTGGCCCAAGATGGATCCCTGAGTGAATTTACTAAAAAAAAAAAAACACCCAGAAAAATAGGAAGAAAAGAAATGGACAACCATGTGTGCCTGCTGCACTTGAGATGCAAAATGACTCTGAAGAGAAAAGTTGAAACGTGAACAAATTGACGATGGCAGGGTAATGAATATTTGATTTGTTCCTATTTATGGAAGCCGGAGACGTTTTAGAAAAAGAACTGCGGGGAAATAACAATATTCCACATAAGCCAATGATTCACAGGAGGAAACGGAAATCACCTCCGTGTCCGAGCTAGGTGTTCTTCCTCACTCATTTTTTTTCATAACAAAGAAAAAAAGCCTCGTCATGTCCCCCTGAAGGAGGAGGAGGAGGCGCAGAGCAGAGCGTATACAGGAAGTTGGAGAAGCAGCAGGAGAAGCAGCTACAAACTTCCATTTGTGGCAAAGAATGGCTTTCTCAGCCGAACACGACTCCAGTCCATGAATCTTTCTGTCACTTTGTGCTCTGAGTGTCGGCTCGCTTCACGCTGCGACTCCGGAGCTTTTCTAAGTGGCTCAGTGTCGAGGCCACACCCCTCGTTAGCGGGGAGGGTTCATTATGCAAATCATCCTGCTGGAGCCGTATCAACGAGGCGCACGCTCCGTTATCATTTTCCGCCGCCGGGGCTCTTCTTCTCCCCGATCGCTCATACGGAATCATGGCCTAATAGCATCCCATTAACATAATTGCCAGCACAACTAGTGTTCCGTGTCTCAGAGCCACTCTGCTGCTCTGCCAGCTGAAAACAGAAGGGGGGGGAGGAGGAAAGAAATTTAATTAAGCCAACACGTCGGCCACTCCCTCCCAAAGAGAATGCCTGTTTCCCTTTTCTGCTTCTTTCTTTCTTTCTCCAAACCCTGGGAGCCGAGCCTTCGAGCGCCCCTGAGAAACAGGGACGGTTTGGTTCTTACCCACAAGCCCATCAAATAACACCCTCGTTATGTTTTAATTGTTCTCTAATTAAAACATATTAAAGCTCAGATTCCACAAATCTCCCCTAAAGTGGAGACGTGGCCTTTCCAGGCCCATTAAGGCGTCTCTAATCACCTCCATTCAGCCTTAAAAAGCCCTGGACTTCAATTGCTTGGAGGAGCAATGGAAGAAGAAGAATCCCAGTGGATTCCTACCAGGGATTCCTCCACGGTCCGAGGGAGGATACTGGATGACAGGTGTGCCGCTGCTCTGCGGCGTCAGGGAGCTGCTTTGCCGCAAGCTGCCGTCACCTCCTCCCATTAAGCCCACCCGCGCTGCTCTGGTGAATTGATTGACATTCACACAGTCACATAGGCAGAGGGAGCAACACAGGAGCCCTGGTCAGATCTTCACATAAAACAGCATTGGATAGCTTTTTTTTTAAGTACCCAAACCCTGATCCTATGGCATAGATGTTCCTTTGAGTCAAGATTAATAACATTCAAGCATCAAACCACGCATTGTTCTGATTTGCATTGATCAGAAAACAACATGCTGCTGGTTGATGCGTCTATAGAGTGAAATTGTTTGATGGATTTAACCAGCCGATCCTTTCGTCTGGCCAACTGATTGGTGCGTCTCTGCTGCATCCTCTGCAGCTTCATGGCTCCGTAACACGTCAGGGCTCGTTACACTCCTCACCGTGACAGCTAAATAAAGCACAATTAGCAGCCACCCAGGCGTGCACGCTGCTGACTTCATTCCCCAAATTATCCAGGAGAGCAAATTCATAATCAGGTTTGGGCAGAACGATCCCAGAGAAGGCAAACAAAATGAAGGTGAGGGCGGCAGGTCCACCGTTAGGATTCAGAGGACTTCCTGTTTGTTGTTGGCCGGTTTCTTAATTGAAACATTAAAAGTTTGTTTGGTCAGGAAATCAGCGCCTATAACGGCAGTAGAAACCACTTAGAGCAAAACGTTTCCCAGCTCTTTTCGCAGCCGATTTTAATTTGACACCTTGAGCTGGGGTAACTAGTTGGGGGGGCCGCAGAGGAATTCATTAGGCGCACCACTGCAGGGTCCAGGCTGGGAGCGTTAATGACATTGGAGGATAGGGAAACGAGACAGCCCAGACGCCAAATGAAATAAACATGAGATTGTCAGCGCTGACGGCGGCAGCCGAGGGGACGGCCTCGTTCTGGGGCCAGAGACCTTCAGCCCCTGACAGATCAGAGGAGAAACAATATTGGGAGCGGGGATCACAATCACCCTCGGATTCCCCCCGCTGACAGACATGACGCGAGCGCGCGCATTGATCTTTCTCTCTCTGCTCTTCGGATCATTAAAAATATCCATCACTCGGAGCTCCTGCAACATCCAGATCCGGGGCTGCAATTAAATTATTAATGTCACAGGCACAAGCAACAACCTCCTCAGCCACCATACAAACTGCACTCTTAATGTGGCTGCTGAAAGACATTAAAAATACAGCAATTTGTGTCTGCGTTTCACCCCCCGGATGAAGTTAGACGACTGCAAAAATAACAGGGGGGGGGGGAGAGAGGGAGGGAAGCGGGTGACATTTGGCTTCCAGGACTTGAGCTGAATTAAAATGTACCTCCCTGGCAGCCAGATCCCAAACAGCATATGAAGGAGTATTCTCCAAAAACAAATTCTACTATATTTTGTTCTATCTTCGTCTGTCTGCTCTAAAAAAAAGAAGAAAACGAAGGAAAGAAAGATGCAGGAAGCAAGTTTGACGGATTGTGCTCCACATCCAGCCATATCTGAGCTCTGCTGAGAACAAACCAGAGGAACGGTCCCCAGGAAGGAACATGTGCTTTGTTGCTCCTGCTTCTACAAAGTAGGCTACAAGCACCGGTCCTGGAAACATGGTACATTTTTATACCAGCTGGGAAGAACAACTCAGCACCCCAGTAGTATCAGTGCATCTTACATTTAGTCTGTGTGACGAAGAATGTAAGTATGGATGGTTGAATAAATCTAAATTGAATAGATCTTACTGATTAACCCTTAAGCAGCGAAGAGGATCTTTTCATAACATGAAGGGCTAAATACTTTCTCACCATATGCTGAATTAAAAGAAAAAAAATAGTACATCATTGATCATCCCCACCTGCTTAGCTCTCATCACTCTAATCAGCTCCACCTGCACATCAGCTTATATAACCCTCTTTTTGACCAGAGTCTGACGCCAGAGTTTTTTAAGCCCTATGATGAGAATTTTCCATCATCTTTTCTGCCTGCCTGCGTGTTGCAACCTGTTCCCCTTCAACACCTGTTTTTGCCTGTTTCCCTGTGGATCTGTTTCTGTGCTTTCTGGTTCTGACCCCTGCCTACTAGTTACTCTGATTCTGGATTACATACTGGATCTTGACATCTGACCTCCTGTTGCTGACCTCTGCTCCCATAGCGACCCTCATTCTGGATTTTAGACTGGATTCTCTTCTGTCATTTGACCTCCCGGCTCTGAGCTCTGCTCTCTTTGACTTAAATTAAGATCACTCCCCTTAAAGGTTCTGTTTGGATGACTTCCTGGTTTGTACTGGTTTTCTTTAGGTCCTGAGCACATTCCAGTCTGCACCTCCACACGATTAACAGTAGCAGAATTAAGTAGTGAGAAATCGATATCGCATTATGCAGCTCATAACTGTCTCTAAAACATCATTAGATTTTGAATTATTTTTAACCTGTTTTAAGCTTTGATAAATTTTAAAGAACTAACAAGGATCCATTGCTGTTGGAATATACTGTTGAGTGGAAACAATCCTCCTTCTAGCCCACTTGCATGGATCTGTGGAATAGCTGCTACTCTTTGCTATATTTTCACTGCTAGGGGATTCCTTGTGTTGTCTATATTTCACCAATCTCATTGGTGCTCTTTAGACACACCTTTGTTTGCCCTGTCATGAAAATCTTTTGAAAAGAAAAAATGCAGTTGACTCCACAAACTCAAACCTTCTCCATGATCTCCTCCTACCTACAGCAGAAACAATGAAAACAAAGGAACAACTGTTTCTCCCTGAGCATGAGTCCAATCCATTCTGGTGGCGTTTTAACAAACATAATCAGTTTGTCAGTTGTTGTTTCAGCCCCAGGATGATGCCCCAGTCTGCTATGCTGTTAGAGCAGAACAGTCCTTCCACCAAATCGGTTTTAGAGTATGGACTATTGCAATGCTTTACTCACAGGAAGTCCACAAACTGTAGTTAAAAGCCTTCAGCTAATCCTAAATGAGTTGAAAATTAAAAACAGATCATGTTTCTCCAATCTTAGCTTCTCTTCATTTGCTTCCTGTTAAATCTAGAATAGAATTTAAAATCCTCCTTCTCACTTATAAAGCCCTAAATAACCAAGCTCC
>JAUZNJ010082264.1:10553-41906 GCA_034780135.1 Jordanella pulchra | reverse complement strand
TGCACTTGGAGAGAAAAAACATTATGTTAGTCACAAAAAGAGGTCCACACATGCTGTTAAAGAGGGTCAATCTGCAAAGTCAATATGTACAGTGCCTAAAAATCTGTTTAATCTTTTTTTTTTCACATGCGCAAGACATGTAGCTTATTTCAGCTTTATAATACAGAATTAAAAGCTAAAGAAAGTGTTTATAATGTCCAACACAGATGATAATAACAATGAAAGAAGTTCTGAAAGTATGTGTTTTCTAGTTCCTAATACATAGATATTCACTGACCATCTTAGGCTGAAAGCTATATATTATTGGTGCTATCGCAACATATAGATATTATAATACTAACAATATGTGGTCAGATAACTATTTGCTCAGTTAACCTGAAAATAGGTCCCCCACCATGCAGTCAAAGCCTCTTCAAGCTTTTAGGATACTGAAGTAAGACAATCTTCATCAGTGCAGACAGAGCGTCTGCATAGCATTGCATGAATTTAGGTGATAATTACTGCTAAACTGGAACAGGAGTTAACTTTGTAGAAAGGGTGCAAATGTACATGATAATGGAAAGTTCTTGCTTGTCACGCCGACAGATATTTTTGTCCAAGAATGATGAAGTATGAGAAAGTTGGATATCAAAATACCTGTCCTCCAGATATAGATAGTGAACATAATTAGCTTAAACAGCATATCTACATATGGCACTCTGAACAATGTGGAGCTAGCTACACATTAACAGTCTGTTCTATATTCTTTGGCAAAATTCTTAAATTTAAAATGATGACAATGTTAGAAAATACTAACAAGAAGGGGATTTATAAAGACTAATAGATCAAAACTCAAAACAACAGTTGGACTTTTATATTTTATGCTTATATGTTGTCCTTTCTTTAACGGTTTTTATTATCACATAAGTACACAAAGTGCAATATACATTCATTTTCAGCATTAAGGATAAATTGGAAATGAATAAAAATGCTAATAAAATTTAAGTACATTAAAGTAAAAAATAGAAGCTACTAATCAATACTACCTTTAAAGAGTTTCAAGGTCTGGCTCATCAGAAGCTAAATATTAATTTGTGGTCTTCCAAAATGTCAGCACTGACATGTTTAGAGTATTTCAATCATACATTTTTAAAGGATCATTGGCAGGTATGAAAGTTTACGTCTGAAATGATCATGATCTATAAATTTAGCGGTTTTCAAGATAAGCAAGACACCATGTATCTCACCCATTAGATTTAATCTCAAAAGTTGTTCATAAAACATGAAAAAGTATTGACCAAGGAGAGTTATTCTGCAGCACAAAATCATAATTCTAAATTTTAGCTTATTTAGGTTTAGGTGAGTTTATATGTAAAAGACAAATCAAAAGAGTCAAACAATCAGTGAAGAGAGTAAAAAAAGAAAAAAATACTGTTTGTAATAAGCAGAAAATGTTAAAAGGAAAAAGTGGTGAAAAAAAATGAAGTCAAGATCCTCTTGAGAGGATCAGAGGCACAAAGGATACCAAGGGTCTGTCTCTCTTACCTCCATTTCCTTTTGAATCATTTACATCTTCAGGCTGACACATCTTATCAGCATTTCTAAGGAGTTCATGAAGCAGCTCCTCATCAGCAGTACTGTCACTGACTTGGCTTTTCTTCAGGTACAGCCCAGTTGGGAAGCTTTGACATCCGGAAATACCCCTGCTGGGGGGCATTTTAGCAGGTGCGACCTGTAGCAGAGGCTGGCAGAGCTCTCCTTGACACTTCAAACAATTTTCATAAATGACGGCTCTTTTGTCTTGCTGGGGGTCACAAAGTGGGTTAGCTGGTGCCAAGATGAGCTCATTTGCTGGAGCTGGGCTCATTGACTCGCACATGTTGGGTGTGTGTGGTTGGCTGTCTGCTCTTAGAAAGCTGAACAGATCAGATAAGAAGTCAGCTTTTTTTCTCTCTCTTCTTTTTGGGAGCATCTCGTCCTCCCATGGCTGCACTCTTGATGACTCTGTGACGTGTCCAGTAGAGGTAAAGGTGTTTTCCAGAGTTCTCTTCACTGTAATGGTTTGCATGACATTGCATGGCTGCTAGATCAGTCAGTTTTTCCAGCATGCATCAAAACTTCTGCTCGTGCATGGACACAAGAGAACATGCTCCGCAGTTAGAAAGCTTAAAAGAGATTTCTCTTACCTGGTAGAGATGGTATCACAGAAGAACCCATTTGAATATAATGATTACCCTATGAAAGAAAGGGGACATAAAATAGCAGTTTAATGTTTTTTTCTCTCATATTTGGAACTACTTTAGAGTCCTTTGGCATGATTTCATTTATTTTTTGAAAAACATGTTTACCTGAATTAAGATTTATATCAGAAATAAATGATTGGCTGGAAGATTTCAAATCCCAAAAAATATTAACAGCTGCAAGTATTATGTTTTTGATTGATTTATGATTCTCTGAGACAGATTTTAGAATTTGATAGAAGAAATAAGATGTGGGAACATTAGCTTTTGGTATAATGTTCAATACTACTCATTCTATAGTTATAGTAGATAAATACACTTGTTAGTACATCTGTTCCATTGCCATTAAACATAAACAGCAATTTGATCAATCATATGGTAGCAGATAAACACATCCAGAGGTGTTGCAACCAAGTTTAAACAAATCAAAAGTTAAGGAACCAAAGAAGGTTTATGTGATTTTGAACTGAATTGAATTGTTAAGCTTCTCTAAGTATCTCTGAAACTGCTGAGTACATTCATACATCAGTAAATGAATATGTGCCTAAATGTATGAATGACTAAATTTATTGTAAAGCACTTTGGAGTCCCGAAACTTAAGAAGGCACTTTATCAATAGATAGTAAATCTCCTATTTACTATTTATCACTAACAGTGACAAACAGTTATCCTTTAGGTTTACATTAAATGATATGAAATAAAGAAAAACTCCAGTAAGTTTCAGCTGTGTGGATTAAAAATGCACTATTGATGTCATATGAAAGAGCAAAGACTGGTGCAAAGGAAAGGGTGCAGTAGCTTTAATAGTCTCACAACTAGCAAAGGTGTGCAGAAAATCATCTCTGAACAAAAAACGCATTAAACCTTAGAGCAGATGGGTTGCAGCAACAGCAGACCAGTCAAGGTACCACTCTGGTTGTCAGAGAAGAACAGGAAAAGAGACCATGATTTGCAGAGAGTCATCAAAATTGGACAATTGGAAAGTTATTGCCTGGTCTTGCTTTTTATCAAAATCATTCAGATAAAAGAATAAAATTTTGGGCTAAATAACATTGAAGCAAACAAATAAGCAAGAGTTCTGTAGTAGCACGCTTATCAACTGGATGCCCATTCTAATAGCATTATACCTGTGCAAATTTTCAGTCCTCTAGGTCATGGCAACCAACTGTACCCTTGAACTTGAAGAAAAAGGAGACCTCTTTGACAGCTAAGCCTCTTTGTGGTGTTCAGTAGCATTATGCATCTGCTGGAAGGCTCAAATAATAACAAACTGATTTTTGAATGTGACAGAGAGTCGCCAGCTTCCAACTGTTGGGCCATAAACCATGTTAACAATTTTGGATATCGTTGACCAATGTCCATGTTTCATCTTAACCATATTCATTGGGGTAGAGGGTGAAGTTTTGCTCCACAGCGCTGCTCTGCAACTCTACTTCTGCCACCTCCACCAGCCAACTCTCACAGGGCCCCCCTACAGAGGTGTGCCTACCCCCTCAAGGATCTATCTCCAGAAGCACCAAGGCTAAGTTGACGCAGATAATATTTTAAAGACAATTTGCTGCAAAACAGACCATTTGCAACATTATTGAGTTGAGTTTCAGACTTACAGATCCTGACTGGAGATGGGGACCCGCCCCTGAAACCCCACTGCTGTGAGTCTGCCATGCTAAGCTGCTAACTGCTGAAGAAGACTAAAAACTTTCCAATCCCCATTTTATGTTTTTACTGTTGAGTAAAGAAAAAGCTAACAACAAAGATCCCTATTGTTCATGTGTTTTCTCATACGCTCATGACATTTTCATTACCTAATTATGGCCAAAAGTAATTTGATGGAATCCACATTTCTGCTAACTGCTAGCTCACTCAAAGACAGTTAGAAATCAATTAACTGGATGTGGCTTATGTGTAGTGGTAAAGCGCGCGACCGTGTATGGAGGCCTCAGTCCTCAACGTCGGCCGTCTCTGGTTCGAATCCCGGCCACTCGACCTTTGCTGTATGTCTTTCGCTCTCTCTATCCCTGCTTCCTTTCTGCCTAATTTTGAGTATAACATAAAAAGAATCAATTAACTAAAGTTTATTAATGTCTGATTAAGTAAATAATTTCATAAAACCTTATTTGGCCACATAATGTGTTATTCACCTCATGGATTTGCATTGCGAATTGCTTTGAAAACATTCCAATTGCACTAAATTAGTTAAAAGCTAAGTTAACCACATTCCAATTTCTTCAAGGTAAACTTGGGTTCTCAAACATAAAATCCACACTAAACCATGATATCATTGCATCATCTCATTGGTTATGGTTTTCAACTGTGTTTTTCTTCTTCTTTTTACACATTAGCTTAGTTTTAGTTGAGTTTCACTAGGATTTTTTGAATAATTCTATTAAAGATACATCATTGACCTTAAGACAGCGAAAAGGTAAGCTGACCACATGTTGAAATAACATTTTCAATGGAAGTTGTGGTGAATTTATTCTATATATGTGCAGAATTGTCTCTTTGACCATGATTGGAGCTCGATTCACACTTTCATTTGTTGTTCTAACACTCAGCCAGAAGGGTGTGTGTTCCTAAACAATATATGATAATCTAAATAATGTCTGATTGAATAACCTTTTACCACCCCTACCTGGGTTATATTAAAATTGCACAACACAGCCCAGCAAAGGACATTTGAGATGTCAGTGAAACAAGATGCAACAACTGCTTGATTCTATGATGACGATAAAGACCATTTTTTAAGAATTGCTTTAATGACAGTGATGAATCTGTGCCACAAAACAATCCCAAATAGTTTCCTAGATAAAAAATCGTGTCGCCTCTGTGAAGTGCCTTGACATGACATGTATTTTGAATTGACATACTGTAATATAAATAAACTGCATTAAATTAAATTGAATAGAATTGAACAGTTCAGATGGCAAACTAGAGTTCCACCAGGTAATAGTTAAGTTTACCCAATTAAGTGTCAAGTAAGTGCAGAACAAATTTCTGTGCTCAAACCTAAAAAACTAATCAGAAAATCTATATACTTTATATAGAATTAAAGTATTACATTACTTTGTTCACGAATATCAAAGTTGACACCCTGAAAAAAATACATTGACAAAAGAAAAGGACACTTCAGAAGAAGTAAATAACTGAAATTAACTAGACTGTTTACAGCCTAATTATAATAATTCTGAGAAAGGAGTCCTTATCATCCCTGGTAAGAACATAATCATAGAAATCTTAAGTATGAAAACTAGATTTTACATTACTCAGTTGCAATACTTTCACAAAGTTCGCTCAGAAATCCACTAAAAGGCCTCAAAAACAAAAGATGAATCAACAAAAGAAGAAAGAACTGAGACTCAGTGTTAGCTCAGCGTTAAGTGCAGACCTGCTTGAAACAGTGACATTGTAAAACTAAACTGGTTGCTATGCTGACTTGCTAGACAGATGGGCCGTGGGTTTGTTAGCCGTTCTGCAACCAAATGCAGAGAGGCATTGCTGTCAGGCTGCTTGCAACTACAAAGGTCAGTGTTACAGCAATCCAAAGAGCAGATGAAATGCTGCTGGTAACGCAAACACACAAGCTGTGGCTGACTGAGATTCATTAGGAAAATAACATCAGAGACTTAAGAAGAAAATACAAGGAACAAATAAGATCAGTTTCTCTTACCTTGAATCCACCACACACAGAGCAGGTGGCCACAATAGTTTTGGAGGCAGTGTGCAGGCTGCAGGTATGAGAGGAACCACTAGATGACATCACGTTTGTTTTCCTGTCATCCTTTAAAAGGCTCTGAGTGTGTATCCCAACAGATTGTCTATCTGTAGCTTCTGAGTGAACCTCAGTGGTTGTTTCTCCACCTGTATCCCCCTTCAACTCTGTTGGGTGCTCTGAGGGGACAGGGTAGTCTTTAGTGGCCTTTACTGGCTCATAATCTTTGTCCCTGCTACTTGCTTCATGTCCCACACCTCCAGGAGAGTCATACAGATACCGAAGAAGCGTGGTTGGCACTTGGTACTCGTGATCAGGAGCAGTAGGACAAATGCAAGGGCTCAGTTCTTGAGCCAAGTGGGGTGGCAAACTAAACACAGAGCCGAAATCCTCTGCTGGGGTGATGTCAAGGCTGCCTGTGTATGAGGAGAAGCTCCCAGAGTAGGAGGAATGGCTGCCGGTGGCAATGCCGCTGTCTGAAGAGCTCTGACGGCCGATCTCATGAAGCTGCCTGGGCGGCTTGGCTGACAGTCTACCCCCGCCTCCCTGGACGCCTGAATGTTTTTCTACAGCCTGCAGCGCCACCTTAGTGCCGATGTGGCGCATGCTTACGGGAGAGTTTGAGGCAGGTTCGGTCCAAATGGCCAGCCGGCTGCCGATGCTGCAGTCTGACTGGCTGGTGTCGGATGTGTCGGAAGAGCCAGATATGCTGCGATCATCTCCCACAGCAGATGGGAAGTTCGTGGATGACACTGCCAAGGAAAGAATTATGATTAATTTAGCATTTCTGAAGACAAATTAACGCATAACAACAGTTAGGTCTTTATTTCTCTTTTTTTAATAACTCAGGAATCATATTAACAGTGGAGTAATATGCATGGAGAGAAGGTTACACCTGCTAATTTAGGTTTTATTATATATTGCCACTTATTTAGTTTGTAGAGAAGTTTAAGCAAACCAATATATATATATATATATATTTTGTTTCCATGTTTGACATGTTAGCACAGATGCCAAACTCCAGTCCTCGAGGGTCAGTGTCCTAAAAAAAATGATCATTTTCTCTGCTTTAACAGACATGAATGAAGGAAATAGGTAGAAAATGTTGAGAAGGTAATTCAGACATCAGATTCTGGTATGTTTGTTTAAAATGTTGCAGGAAATCAGCCATTGAGGAGTGAAGTTTGATACTACTGCATGTGAAGAACTTATGATCCTACGGTACCTGTGCTGCTCACATGAGAGAGCATGCTCAGTCGCTTCTCCAGCTCCTGCGTTTCAATGTTCAGCTTTTCCTCTGAAACTGTCTGGCTTGAGTTGATATCTGTAAAAAAAAGAAAAAAAAAACCTTTTGACATTTCACCACAAACAAATAATAAATACCGATCAAAATTTTTTTAAAAGAAATCTTTGTGATGTGTATGGAAATGGTTTAATATAAGCTTTAACTGTAGGAATATCAATGCTTTTGCTGGGCCAGGAAAAAGCATCTTGCATTGCAATGTTTGTACACCACTACAGTCCTTATTAATAGCGCTGCCACGTGACCCTTTTGGCATGCTTTCTATTGCTGCTGCTGGTAAGATCCTTGGAGCCGGCCAAGGATCTAATATACCCTGAATCACCAAGGTCAGTGCTGACGGTAAATTGATCAACAGGACTGTTTTCTGTTTTATCTTTTTAAATCCTGCACAAAGTTTTAGTAAATGTAAAATTGTCAAATAAAAAGGACCCATTTTTACTCTACTTTAAACTTAGAAAGACCAGTTGAGAAGATTGGTAGTAAAAAATAAATAACAGATAATGACACGAAAGGTAAAAAGTGTTTTTTTTGTCTCATTTACTTTACTACCATAATAAAATGGACATCCGTTGTGTACTGAACACTTAAAATTAGATACCACAAAAAGTTCTGCAGTAACCAATCATATAAATCTGCTGGGAAAAACAGAAAGACAACATTATTTTTTAAATATGTGGAGGATTGTTGTAATTGTTGTAATTAAGGTAATAATTTTGTTATTTTCAAACTTAGTGATTATACTTTGAGCCTGGAGTAGAATTTGTGCTAAAGCAGCGAAACGCAAACAAGCAAACCAATAAATCCCAGGTATCAGTGTGTTACCCCCACTAATTTTACTTAAAAACTTGTACATTTATCAATTCTTCACAGGATATTTTTGCTATAACTTTTTATCACTGCCAAAAATAAAACAAAAACTATTTTTAAACAACAGTTAAATATTTCCTCCTTCTGTGACTGTAGTTAAATTACAACTGTTTAGCAGAATTAAAGTTATCCATTCGATGTGACCTTACCTGGAAATCAAAACAGCGATAAATGAAAATCCCAGTCAATACCTTGTACACTCCATATATTATGCATTATGTGCGAGAAAATATAGCTTTTTTTTTTTTTACCATAAACAGGCCTTTTTGAGAGGGGCCCCTTTTGAGATAGCTAATATAAAGGTGTGATACTTTTGCAAACTTAAAGGTGATGGGTTTGTCTGCATTTTATTTAATGGATAAATGGGAAAAATGAGCTATTGCTATTGAATGTTAATATAATAGTACCATCAGTATTTTATACAACTATGCATTTATAAAATTCAGGTAAATTCTGTTTTAATACCAGCAATCCCATTTGATATTAAACCAGATTAAAAAAAATGTATTATACATTTTTAAATTTAAGATTTGACTAGATACCCAGCCCAACTAGAGCATATATAACATAGAGCTTCAGAAAACTCAACAACTCAGAGAGACAAATAAACCTTGCATCATAATAGCAGTTAATCAAAGCTGTCAGCCAACAGTGGAGGGGAGATCCGGTCAAGAGCTGTGCAGGACGATAAGGAGAACCAAAAGTGAAAACAAGATGCATAACTGTTCACGGCAGTCAAGATTTATGACAGCAGAACCTAAAAAGTCGAGCTCTAGATGACTGATCAGAGATGGCAGCAGAGGAATCCAGAGGATGAGGTTACACACATGCTCGGAGCGATTAGAAGGCTTTTACTTCTCTGCTTGTGTGAACTGTGACTTTGACCCCTCAGGCCCCTCTCCAACATACCCTGTTCTATTTATTCCTCTTCACACTCTAATAATAGGAAAATGAGCTCAATCTGTGATTGGGCGGCGAGATGAGTGAAACCTAGAATACGATCAAGACTCTTGTCTTTCATGCTCTACAATGGTAGTATTGTGGGAAATAAAAACAGGAACGCTGGTAATAGTTTTCATAGCAATTTCAGTGAGAATAATTCTATTGATCAAATGTCCTTAGACTTAAACCTTGGTACTTTTTACTAAAATCGCCTGTTTCCTGGCACAGAGGCCAATTTAATGGCCCATATTATTTGGTAAATTGGAGCTTTAGCTGTGCTCCACTTTCGTTGTTTTAGTGAGGACGCAGGCAGCAGCATTCAGAATCAACCGTAGGTGTCTGAGACACTGAAACAGTCTTTTAACCCAGGAGATTTTTTTTAGGTGACAGAAGACTGACTTTGTTACTGTTTTTATGTGCCTTTGAAGGTTGGGATCAAAGTGCATCACAACACCCAGATTTCAAGCCTGTTGGCAGTTTCTAGCTGTATTAACGGAAGTTGTGTGCAAACTTTTAAACACTCTTTTGTCCAAAAACTCTTAGTTTGGTTTTGATTCAGCTGCATTAAAATTTTGCCTATTCATACATTGATTTCTTGTATGCATTCACCCAGTGCTTGAATGGGTTCATAGTCACATGATAACATTGTAATGTATAGCTGTGTGTCATCTGCATAGTTATGATAACTATGTTGTAAGATCTTGGTTATAGGGAGCATGTAGATATTGAATAAGAGCAACTCTAAGATGGACCCTTGAGGAGCACCATGTGTGATTTTTGTGATCTCTGGTGTAAATTTACCTACTGACAGAAAAAGTACTGCCCTTAAAGCAGACTTTAAACCAGTCCAGTGCTGTACTAGAAATGCCAACCCAGTTTTCCTGGAGTTCTAATAAAATGGGGTGATCAACAGTGTTGAATGCTGCACTAAGGTCCAATAATACCACCACTGTCATTCTTCTACAGTCTGCATTTAAACAGGTGTCATTGAACACCTTGATCCGGACAGTCGCTGTACTGCAGTAAGCATGGAAACCTTACTGGAAGTTGAATTGTTAGAAAGGTGTTTAGTTGTTGAACCACAGCTTTTTCAATATTACTCATGATGGGGAAGTTTAAGATGGGACTATAGTTCTGCAGTGGCAGTTCGTCTAAGTTGCTCTTTTTTAACAATAGTTTTATAAATGCTGATTTTGGGGCCCGGGGGGAAAACACCTGATGTGACAAGCAGAGAATTCAGAATTAAGGCTGTGGCTAACAAAAGGAGACAGTAGGAGGAATAGCTTAATTGGTGTACAATTTCTGCTGATTTTGTAGTTTACCTGTGAAATTCGGAAAATCTGTCAAGGACAGTTCTAGTTTGAGACATCTTTGGTACTGGTCTAGATACAGACGTACAGACAGCCTTTCTAATCTTTTGGGGTTTTTTTCAATAAAGAAGTTATCAAAGCCGTTGCAGCCCCTGGTTGAATGAAATTCACATGCTGCAGTCACTGGATGGTTTGTTGGCCTGTTAACTGTGAAAAATAAGATTATTAAAAGAGAAGTATTTGCTTGCATTTTTCAATTGTAAATTATATCTGCAGAGTCTCTCTGTTTAGATGTTATAAAAGATGAGGATTAAGCTGATTAGCCTGAGAGATAGAAAGTGCACCTTTACCTCTAGGACCCCAGGTGTATGAAATCTGTGTGTTGCTCTCAGGAGCTCAGTGAACTTCAGGATTTTACTGTAAAGGGATCCCATCTAATCAATGACGAAAACTGTGAAATGTCCTGACTTCTAAATATCCTTTATTCAGCTGTTAGTGGTATTATAAACAAGAGAAACCAATTAAAAACAAGAGCAGCTTAGCCAGAAACCAGTAGAATCACTGAGCTGCGTTAGCAGGGCACAGAGTGGAGAGAAGCTTGGTAATGAGCTACACAGACAGAGATAATTTCATGTCCAGAAAAGTGTATGTAAACAATGACCCAGCTCCATTTCCCACTTAAAATTTGAAAATTTAGACTTCTTATTGAATAATGTGTCTGAAAGTTGGTGTCTAGTAATAAGGTAAAATAACAAAACATCTAATTTCATGCTGGACCTTGTAGCTCTGGGTTATCTTTGTCAGACTTCTAATAACATAAAAATAATTCATGTTAAATATGGTTGTGAACAAAAGTGACTTTTCTTAATTCAGTGATGGTTCCTCTTGCATGGTAGAGAAACCATAAAAAAACTCTTGGATGTTTGGAAATTGTAATGTCCTCCTACTAGACCTCAAATATCAACAACCCACAGATTATAAATACTAGGTTACCAGGTTTGATTAAGTAATCAAAATAACTTATATTCACCACAACACTTTAGTTAGGAGTTAGGATGTCCATCTGAGTTGCTGACTTTTTTAAGTAATTATATATGTGTCCTAGTTATTAGGAGAGGTATTGACTGAGGAGAAATCCTCCCACTTATTCAACCTAAAAATTGTTGTATCCAGATGAGCAAAAACACAAGATGTGACATATCACTTCAACAACAGAACAGACCTGTGAAGGACTACTTATAAAATAAGCTATTTCAACTGGCGTTTTTAAACCTCTCAAATTCATGTTTTTAATGTATTTTGCCTCTTTCTTCAAGCACATCTTCTAGAATTAGCAACCTCCTGGATAGTTTTATTTTTTGTTGTTTGTTTTTTTTTGCATATTCTCTGAAGGAAGAATGCTTTGTGATACTGACCTGGTAAAATGGGCCGCAGCCCATAAGGGCCTCTGCTGGGGCAGATGCCTCTGACAATACAGTCAAGCAGAAAGCTGATCTGCTCGCCCTCAGTAGATGCGAGAAGAAAAACACCGGCCCCTGCAGAAAGTAGAATTCATCAGTGTTGCACAACATCATCAAAAGAAGGTTAGTTCTTATTGAGAATGCTTTGAAATAGGGTGGGTGTCATCAGTAATTAACAAAAAAAAAAGCCAACTGAAAGACTGTACTAAAACTGTTGTTTGTTCAATTTATTGGTTGCATATTGGTTTTAAATGCGTAACAGCAAAGACATACACAATCTTAAAACTGGTCCTCAGTGTCATGCACAAAATAGAGCACAACCACACACACAAACATTCGCACTTGTATTATTACCTAACTTCATTCAAACCACAGCTGATTTAAATGACTGAATAACCTCTTCAGTATGCCACCAACTTTGGCAAAGGCCTGGTAATGAGTTGTTCATTTGATTCAGCTGTGTTTGAGCAGGGATGCATCTAAAATCTGCAGGACAGTAGCTCTTGGACTAAGGCTGGAGAATCCTGCTCTAAACTGACGAAAAATCAGTTTATCCCAGGTGATTTTTTATTTCCACTGGGATGTAGTTCACCACCTGTGGAACGAGCATTCCTCTATCATAAAGTAGCAGCAGTGATGCCCTCATGGAATGTACTACTTCATTTCTAACTTAACTATGTTAACCAAAAATGCAGCAAATTATAATACTACAAATGCTAGAAATAAGGATGAATAATACAGAACTGATACTCTTTAAAGGATTAGTCTTTATGTTTTGTGAGAAGAAAACTCTGCGCTATAAAATATTGCAGTCATTTAAAAGTTTTATTTGTAATTAAAAATAAAGAACAACTACTCAATCAACTTAATGTACATATGATATAGAACCAGAAATGAATTTAAACAGCACCAATGTATAAGTTTTACCCCGAACTGGTTTCAGTGTGAGCTGCACGGTGCTGGAGTTTGTACCAATGTTGCTTGTTCTGTCCTGGTACTCAGGTTTCCTCCTACAGTCCAAAAATATGAGTGCCAATTCTCTAAAAAACTGTCCTTAGATGTGAGTGTGAAGTGATGGTTGTATGTCTTTGTGAGTCTCTGTCTTGCCCTGCGACAGACTGACGACCTGTCCAGGTGGTACCCCGCCTCTCAGCCATAGACTGCTGGAGATGGGCTCCAGCCCCACCATAACCCCGACAGAATGAGAGGGAGAAGATGGATGGATGGTGTCAGTGCCTATTAGTTTTTAGACACCCCTCAGAGCACACTGGCCCCCCTATGAAAAATGTTCTAGAACCGCCACTGTATACATACTTTAATTTCAAATAAAAAATAAAAATAGGTAATGCTTGCTTATCTTAAACATTACAGTTGCAGCATGATGCTCACTGCTGAAAGGGAAAAGAAGTTTAGTTTTTAAACGGCTAATGCCCTGATAATATCCGAGTAAGGCAAAACTTTGAATACAGAGGGACTCTGGGTAAACATTGAAAAAGTCCAAATGTCATTGAGCTCAACTGGCAAAAAATAACCTAAATTTTAACACAATGTACAGAAGGCTTGCATGCGGACGGATTGGATGCAGCTAGATTATGTTTAGCAAGATCCTCACATTTAATAATTACCCTCATTTTATTCAAAAGTAGGTCTATTTTTTGTGTAATGAATATATTTGCCCATCAGTATATTTTAGTTTAAGTTCAAGTGTTAAGCAGCAGAGTTATACAACAGAACAATATCCTGAACAGTCGTCAGTTTACCTCCGATTAGCTCATAAAGAGTAAAACGAAGGTTGTGAAGCAGTTTAGTCAAGGTTTAATCTTGGTCGAGATATTCACTCATTATTCTTTTAAATGAAGCACACTGAAATGTGTTAACAGTTGAGGCCCCCCATCAATTGTCTATTCTTGCTTATTCGTATATGGGGACCCGCTTAACACGCTTCCAGTCCATCACAGAGCAACACACAAAATACGACGAATACAATAACAATCTAAAAACAAGATTAAGTCAGAGTTAAACATCAAAGCTGACATGGGTTTCACTGCTAACTTGCCACTAAAAGCTTTAAGGTGTCATTCCTTCTTCTCAGCGTGTCACAGTTAAATTTAACATCAAACCAGTGAAGCAAATTGAGACAAAAACACCTGTCTTTCAGCCTGGAGCCTCAAAGAAAACAACAACTATCCTGAGGTCAGAGGTCTCTCCCTCTCCAGACATCTATGACAATACAGCTGCCTGTCTGCTACAACGTGTGAACAATAAAAGGTCCACTGCACTGTCTTCAAGACCACCCATGTAAATCGCATTTCCAACACCACCCCTGCGGTGAGAGAGGTCAAGGGTCAAGCAGTAAAGTCTGTTTGAATGTCTACACCAGCTGAAAATGAGAATCTGCAGACCGCTGGCGTTTATATTGCTTTAATCAAGGCATCTCTCATCCAGAGAAGTGAACTAAGTATTTATGAAACTAAACTTGTAACCATACACCCACAAGTCACACTTTTATTAGCAGACAAAGAACATCAGGTGCGCTGCCAAAAGCGAGGATGCAAAACAACCACAAAGCAAAGCACAGGTGGCAGAGTTTATTTGGCTCATATTATTCAGAGTAGAACAAAACAAAAAAAAAGTCAAATGGACCCTTCTGCTCTTTGCTTCAACAAGTGATACAACACTGCCTCTATAAAAAGCCCCAGAACTTATTAAACTGGTTTAGGAGGTAGGAGGTGTGAGTTTGCTTCAATCTTCACAGGGACATACGAGCCAAGGGTTTCTAATACCAACAACAGCCATCCAAGCAGCAACACGACATTTATGATTTTTCATCAGTGGTGCAGGTAAGACTTAAGGGGTTTTAAGTCTTACCTGAAACTAAGTAAGAGAAGCACTCAATTTTCTTGAAGACATCTGAACAGAAATGTAAAGGTTTGCCGTGTCTTTGCATTTAGGAGTTGATATGCTATCGGGCTAAAGTTGATATAGTTACAAAATCAAATCTTTTGGTGTAAGACACAATCAGCTCTGTAAATCTAGAGGCTATGTTGCCTGTATTTCTTTGTAAATACACTTAATCTCTACTTTAGTTCAAATGGTGACAATCTGTGGACAAAGACATTTGGCTAAGTTTGGCAAAAGCATTTTAGTTGAAATTAGGGGTTGAGTTTAGCCATTTTAATACCTGAAAATGCTGCATATTAACCCTTTTTGTAGTTCTGTCTAGATGTTTAATGTGGTTTTCCTGTCTGAGTCAATTGTGTTTTACTCTTTATGTCATTCATCCATCGTTCAATCAACTCTGACCAGCTTCTCTGTCCCCTAAGAAAATCCTTCCCCCACAGGAGTTAGTTTTCTCTTTGCAGAAAACGCAGCACTAGTAGAATCTCTGCAGCTCCTACAAAGATAATATCTGTCATCTTGGCAGCTAACCAATGCTCTCCCTGCTCAGATGTCTGTATTTGTGCCATTCTCTTTTGCTGTGCAGTAGAAGGGTGAAGAATTGACCTTTTATATTTATTTCTAATTAATTTGAAAGTGACGATTAATATACTTCTCATAAGATAATTACAATACTTCACAAAAGTTATGACATTTTGATATATATATTCAATCTAACATGAGCACTGTGCAAACATGAGGTGCAAACATTGTGCTGCTCCAACTCAAACTCTCCATTAATAAGACACTTGACCCCAAGCTGTCTAATAAATGCTTAAGTGTGCAGATTATTTACTTAAAGGTTGAACAAATATAAACACCTCTGCATATATTAGCAATAAAAAAGAAGTAATTTGATATTTTTTTAGCGAGGAAACACTTTAGCATTAGAGCTCTTCCTGAGGAACACAAATAAGTGTAAACCCCTCAATTAGTAACCGATCTGTCATGTTGAATGTCACGAAACACTAGCCGCTAGCATCACTAATGCAAATAATTCAGTGGGGCTAATCATGCTATTAGCATCGCTTCAGATTTAAAGTCCATGTCCTTGTTTAGACATAGCTTTGATGAATTCACACAAATATGTTGTCACAGTTATGAATGAAAGTAAAGAGACATGTTTCAGTAAGTTTTACAATGAGTGGCTCATTCAGTCAGTCCACATTGACATAGCCACCCCACTATAAGCTGCAGCCACAAAGTTTTTTTAGAAAACTGCAAACTTACATATCTAAGTGACACCTGGCTATAAACCCGATATCTACTGAACTGTCCCTCACCAAACCTGGGGGAGCTCTACATATCGCACTTAGAATAGGGAAGAAGAAGAATGCTAGCTACTGTTAGCTTGTTGGCTCAAGGCATCATGAACTTCTTGATCCTGCAATTAGCATAAAAGTTAGCCTACAACCATTTTTCAGCCATATGTGCAGATTGATCAAATATTGTCCCCGAAAAAGTGAAATACACAACAAAATAGTTTGACTCTTTAAAAGAAAAAAACACTTCAAAGAACAGCAGAGTGACAAAAGTTATGTTAGAAGCAGACACAGGAGGTCTCAACAACATACTTCTAAGAACACAGACCAAGCATCACAGATGTTATTCTAACACACTGCTCTACACTGTTATGTCCTCCAGCAAAATCTGCATATATGCATCTGTTCTGCTGGGAAGGTTTATTTCAGTTATAATGTAAATTAACAACAAGTTTATGGATGAAAATTAAACAAGATTAAAGACTAGCTTATTCTACAAAGACAAATTTAATACACAAAAATAAATGTAAAAATTGTGGTACATTTCTGGATGTCACATAGTTAATATCTATAGAAAAATAGCATTAACCTTTTTGGTTAAATATTTTGCATTATTTAAAAAAATGGCAAAGCAGTTGACAATCATTATCCTCTAAAACTCTGTCAAGGTTTTTATCCTATTAATAAGTGTTTAACCTTTCAGCAATCTTTCAGCGTACTCAATGGTAGCAAAACTATAATGGTTCAAGAATCCAGAGATAAAAAAATGTCATTAGAAATAAATTCAAAAGCAACAATTAAAGCATAAAAAAAACAATATCTTTCAATTAAATTACTGGGATCTATATCAATGTTTATTATTTCATTATGCTTTGAAAAATCACACATTATTACAAAACCTGGGGTGTTAAAAGCAGTAATTAATTTAACTGGCTCCTCAGGGTCTTTTATTAATTGCCTTTCATTCTCCATCTGTCATTGTAGCACTAAGTGAAACACACACTGTTTGTAGTAAATACTCAACAGAATCTTGAGAGATTCTGGCAGCAAGGCTCTTGTTTCCCACTGAAAGACCACACAGGAGGAGTCGTCAGAAGGGGACACAAGACAGCAGCTTACTGATCTGCCAAAAGAAGAAGCCTTAACTACATTCACCCCTGAGCTGCTGTGGATAAACTGTACTGAGATTACATTACAAGACTCAACTTGTTGTTTTGTAGGTTAGAGTAAAAATATTGTCTGGTGATTTTCGATATTATATTTGCTTTTGAAAGTTTCAAAGCACTCATTAGGATCACAATTCAAATTAAGGGGTCCAAGTAAGATAACAATTACTTAGCAGAGGAGATCCCTTTATAACAGTAAAGAAGGCTGAACAAATGCTGGGTCCATTTACGTAGAGATAACCATGATGCCCCAATGTTACTTCCTCAACCCTAAGTCAGTTCTATTCATGCATTAAAACATTTTTTTTTTTGGTTTGCTTGATTTATCCATCTATTCTTTTTCAGTTGAGCCCAGACTTTCTTATCTCCAGCCACCTTTTTCATCCCCTGAGCTTGTAAAGCCAGAGGCTCAAAAAGCTAAAAACGCACCAGGAATGAAGTAATGCTACCCAACATATAACAGCTGTCAAGTGGAACCCCATAACACAGAAAGCATCATGCTGCAGGGCAAACCTGATTATGAAACAAAATCTGATTTTCATTCCAATCTGTTTATTAAAAAAAAGCTTTGTTGTCATTGTACAGGATACAAAAGCAATTTTGTTTGCCAAGATCTCTTTTTAGCAGCATCAGTCTAAGCTAGCTATAGTGAAGCATGTTGTGTAATAAACAGTCAGTGTTAACATTAGTGCAGAAAATTTTGCAGGGGACATTTTTTTGTATTAGGAGGTAGTAATGTTTGTGCCCCTACAGCTGTTCTTCTTACAGCCATGGAAAAAAAGCTGTTTAACTTTGCCGTTGGCTGTTATTGCTTTGTAATAATGCATTATGCAATAATGTATTAATGCAATAGTGTATTTTGAGTTATTTTCTTTTTTATTGAGAAACGAGACTGAGTTCCCGACAAAAAAAAATCCTTATCTAAGAAAGTGAAGATGTCATGCTTCTTATGATCAACACAGAAAAGGACGGATTGATCATGCTTTCTACTCACAACAATTCAACATCAGTATAAATCACAATATAATTTTATTCAGTCATTGTGATGTGATATTTCTGATATGTCAACAATATGCAAAACAGTGAGTGATTACAGCATTTTTCACTGAATGACATTCCGAGTTTTATGTAATTTTATGGATTTTGTTTTTTAAGTCAAGTATTTCTAGAATGTTATAACAGAGGTGCTTTCTAAACATGAGGAAGTTTGCATAGGATTCCGTCATGGTTATTTTTGGCAGCTTTTGTGAGCCTTTTTTTTTATTGTTCATATCGACTAAAATTACGAAGACGGACGGACGGACAGAGTAATTTTTTGTCTTATCTTTCTTTATGCACTCAAATAATACAAGTCTTAGAATACATTACAGGGGACGGTGAAGGAGAAAATGATATTCATCCTTCACAACATTAAGGTCACAGAGTAAACAAACCCCCTCTTCCTCAGGGAGTCCCTTATATCTGCCCACTTCCACTGTCATAGGGAGGCTATCAGTCCTGAACTGGGCACACATGATTAAAGTTTTGTCCATGTCATCCAGCCGTAACTCTAGTTAAAAGGCTGATTATGCTCCCTTAATGCAGGACTAACATCAAGTGTCAATTCCCTCGTGTTTTTAAAGAAAATCTAACATCCATATTTAGGGATACATTCCAGGCAGTGGCAAATTGTGGAAAAATGTGTGATCACAAACATTCTTAGAGAAAGAGGAAGGTGGTCATCAACAACATGGATGGAGAAGTTCTCCACTTTCTGTTAACCAGTCTCCATGAATAAGCTCATTAATAATGGACTGAAATACACATTGAAGATGCAAACAGATGGAAAAAAGGCTCGGTCCCGTATGACTCTGTATAGTTCATGTTGAGAATGATTAGCCCTCGAGTCTGTTCCCCTACCCACCAAAGAGGTCATTTCTGCTCAAACCACTTCCTTCTACAAGATTATAAAATAGACCTTATGCTGAATCATGGTCTAAAGTAAAGGAACAACTGAAGGAAGAGGGATGAGGACACAATAAAGTTTTTTCCATGGATATGACAGATTTATATCAGTAACCACAGGGTTTAAGCAACTAAATCATGACAGAAAAGCATAACAAATATTTTTTTTTGTTTTATGAATCATTCCTTAAGGCTTGAGATATAACTACCTAATACACACACAGCATGGTCCAATCCCCGCCTTGAAGGTTTTAATTCAGCCTTTGAGGATTTTTCCTCTAAACTTTCAAAAGTTTAAAAACCGACTTGATAGAACATCATCAATTTCCTTTGGGCTGCTGGATAAACACATTATTTCTGCAGACCTTTGATTAAATCTGTATAAATAAAGTAAATCTCTTGCTCTGAGTTGGATGCTAAAGATGCTTTAGAGATGGGATTAAAAATAAGCTTCATAGGGAAAAAAATGTTTCAGATTTCTTAATCAGTAAACTTTGCAGGGGAGTTCTGAATTATTCAAACTTAAAGTGCTCCCCTGACTGTAGCCTCAAAGGCTTCATTAAACACTGAGTTGTCCAGAAGCTTCTTGCTGCTGGGGCACAAAAATGGAGCATCAAGAGTTATCTACTTACAGTATCCACATCTTGTTCCTCCTTCAAACACAAATCCACTTGGCACAGGTCCATATCTACGCAAGTCTGGCAGGTTCCAATGTCCGATGATGACAGGAGGAAAGTCCCGGATGAGGGAGAGAAGGTTGTTGCACAGATGAAGCGTCGCAGGTCCAGTCTCCAGCCTGGTCCCTGGTAAAACTCCAACACTGAATCTGTGAACTGAGCAGATAGAGAAATTTAAACTGAGCTGCAACAAGAACATAAATAAATAAAGCCATATTTAATCCTCGAACCACAACTGAAGAACTATATTTTGAAGCAAGTTGCTAATATAGTATAAATGTCTTATTTTAAACTTATTTTAGCCAAGAAAAAGAACTACTTCGATTGAGTATCTTTTTTGTATCAATGTCTTGACCAAGACAGATAGTGGTAAAGAAACTTAGCTGAGTTTAAAAAAAACAAACAAGAAAGGAATAAAAGCTTCACCAGGTGCTAAAGGGAGCTGATGACATTTTGCTAAAGCATCTCTACAGGCTTTCACCGAATTCTTAAAATAACCAGGTCCTTAAGACTTATGTGTGACGAATGTTTAAGTTAGAAAAAAACAAATACTTCTGACCAAAAGGTTTTCATTAACAAATGATCTCTTCTTAGATCTGGTACATCAACACTGAGTTTTCAAAAAAAAAAAAAAAAAAACATGTAAACAACCAGAATGTCATGGAAAAATATCCACATACTTGGATAATTTTCACATTTTTTTCATGTTTAAATCACAAACTTCATTAGATTTTATCTGTATTTAATGTGAAAGGCCAGCAGAAAAAAGTATCAAATAATTGAAGTAATCTGAAATAAAAATCCAGTGCATCCAGTTGCCTTCAGAAGTCATCCAATCAGTAAACAGAATTAACCTATGTAATCAGATTACAGTATAAATACTACCGTTCTGCTAAGTCGTTTGATGTTTGTTGGACAACATGATCGAACATCATCCTAAAGACTTGAAAAATATATCCAGAGCTACAATAGAAAGGTTTAGACCATGTATAAACTTATGTTGGAATATCTTAATCAAGGTCCAGACAAAAATCTAACGGGCGTTAGGAACATTTATACTCCAAGATATATTTTATAATAATTAAATAATAATTTAATAATAACAATAGTAATAGTAATATGCCGTTTGAGTAATTCTTTCTTTTAAAATAAAAAAACTAGAGTTTGCAATGGTACTAAGACAATGGTACTAAAACTCAGAAGAAAAGGTTAATTATATTTTCAATTACTATAAAAAATTCTGATATAATCCGAGAAGGAAGCACTCCATCCACCTCCATTATAGGATTTAACGTCACTGCATTTAGATTCTAAAAAGTTCATTTAAACAAAAACGAGAAAAAGGTTAGGAGTATAAAAACAGTTTTTTTACATAATAAATTCTTCAGTACACACAGACCAGAACAGCTGAAAACATTCAAACAACTAATGAGTTTTAGAGGTCTGGATGAGATATTAGGACAAAGTGATTAACAAGTGTATGCTTCTACAGCTTACCAGAAGAGGGTCCAACATTAAGGAGCCACAGACAAACAAAAAAGATTAATGTTGGCGACACTGACAAAACGTTGGCTCCGCCGCATCACATCATCACTCAGGTTAGAAGAGGTTGGTACAGGCTATGAAAGCACCAGGCATCGTGGCTTTCAGCCAGTGTTTGGTTCGGGTGGGAGAGTGATTGGGGTTGGCAGGTGACATCTGTGCAGGTTTGGATGATTTCCACTATGTGACATTAAGCAAAAGGCCACAAACGCACACTAAGCAGATAGCACATTGCCACCAATGATTATATTTTTCATAGCTTAATTTTTTTTAAAGAATTAAAATTCTAAGGTCCTATTTGAATCCAGTCAAACTTTATTTAAAAAACACTGAGAATCACGCACAAAGGGTAAAAATGAGATAGAGACAAATGTAAAACACATATTAGCAGTCAGCTTCGGCTAACATTTATTGGGTCCTAAGGGATACAGCATCCCAATAGGTAGTAGATGATTAACCAGCTGAGAAAACAAGCTAATGCTAAGCACATAATAAAACACCCCACTAAGCAACAAAAGCCTGAGAGAAAAATATGTTTGTTTGTTTTTTTTAAACAGGTTTAAAAATCGCTGGGGACAAATGCTACCTTATGAAGCAATAATCTCCTGTTTACTTTGTGATCCCCAAAGCACCTCTTCCTGCTAACACTGACAGTAATGACTTTCTCAATTCTGTTATGTCCATCAACAGGCAATAACATTTTGCTTCTGCACTTTCTCAGTCCCTAGATGTGTTTTGATCTACTCACACTTTCCACTGATTTTATCTTTAGGTGATACAATAAGAACATATATACTCACATAAATAATACACCCAATTGTTGAAATGTATGAAATATTATTACATAAATAAATTCCCATTTACTTATTTTTTTAAATTAACACAAACCTAAATAACAAACCTTACATGATGCATATCCATTTGTTTGATATGGCTTATTTATTTGAAATGTTTTTATATTACTGTTTATGTATTTAGTATAAGTAAAGTATACTTACTAAAAAGTAATGCTAATGAGAGTAGTTATTTAAAATACATAAAGTTTATTGTTTGGATTGCATAATAATCAATTGGCTCCTATACTACCTATTATTTAGAAAATGTTTCCTTCCCTCTTTTCTCCATAGAAATTTAAAAATGTGCAAAACCAGAATTCAACACTTTTGGCTCCAAGCTCCTTTGAGCATATAGTCATTGTGCCATTATTTTAAAAAATGCAACTTAGATCTTAAGCACATGAAAAATGAAAGGCATATTGCAAAGATCATGTTTACCGCTGAGGTTCCTAGAAAGGTAGCAGCAAAACTGAGGTTGAACCTTTGAGATTTGGCCCCTCAGGGGTCAGGCTCTGGGTGCTCTCATCTGCCCTTCTCTGTTGGTTTTGGCCATCCCTATGTCTGTCCTTCCTGTGTCTCAGTGATCTGGGGTGTCTTTGGGAATCTGAGGCTCGGGTTGCCTCTTCACCGATTCTGGGCCCTATGGGACAACTCTGGGGCCACCCACACCTGCTACTAAGCATAATATCCTTCTGAAGAGGCTTTGTATATCCTTTATACACAAGCTTGCCCATGCTTACATACCATGGGAGTTTGGTTTCAGGTGTTTATGGATACATACTAATATTAAATACTATCAATCAATCAATTTTAATTCTATAAAAAAAAACGCAAGCGTAACCAAAGTTCTGTAACACAAAAAGAGTAACATAAAAGAATGATATAAAAACAAGAATTTCTGTACATAAAAAGTTGAGAATAAATAAATAACATTAAAATAGGCGTAAAAAAAACGCTTCACAACGGGAGTAGTGCCATACTCAACTAGATTACAGTGTCAGTGCTAAGGAATGAAAAATAAAATAAAATAAAATAAACGAGATATAAAAACAGCCAAAGATGAGGCCTGTCAGACACTTAAGGGGGCTACTACAGCAAAAGCTCTGTCGCCTCTGAGCTTTAGTCTGGTTTTAGGGACGGTCAGAAGCAGCCGATCAGCAGATCTACATCATCGAGGTGGATAGGAAAGCTGAAGCAGCTCGGACAGATATGGTGGAGATAGATTGTTCAGACATTTGAAAATAACTATAGCTTAAAACAAATTCTGTAGTGGACAGGTAGCCAGTGAAGGGACGCCAGGAAGGGGGAGATATGCTCACGTCCATTAGTTTAGCTATTTGACGAAGTTGATAAAGACTTTTCTGAACAACTTTAATCTGAACAATTTTACTCGCTAAATAATTTTCAATAAAGTTTCATATACAGGTACCAAGCAGAATCTTAAGGCAGCAATCAGAAGATTCTGCTTGTGACAGCAAAAATGTTGGGCTATCATCTAGCTCTGGGACATCCATTCCTAGAGCTATACTGACAAAACAGGACAGACAAAAATAAATAAATAACTGCCTTGCCCAAATAGCAGGTCAGGATCATTTGAAGATCAACCACACTCCTCTTCTCTACCACAAAAAAAAACCACATTGACACAATGCGCTGGTAATTTCCACTTTATAAGTGGAAATGATCCTCTTTACCATTCCACATGAAGGTAACATAAGATCTTCCAGTAAGGCTGTTAACAGATCCAAGAAAACATTTTAAGACCAGAGGGGATCAATCCTTTAAAGCTAGTACCCCTAGATTGTCAAACAAGTTATCTGAATATTTGCTCTGTCTTTGTTCTGTTGATTCTTTTACAAAGGAGCAGAAGATTTTTTTTAGGCTGTGTAATGTTTATATGTGTTCTGGTTTATGGTTATTTCATGTTTTACGTCTTATAAAAGGTGCTTTCTAACTAATATTTACCTACTAACTTGCTTACAATAAGGATCAGCCGTAATCTGACACACACCCACAATTAGAGCAACAGCTGTTGGCTCGTGTGTGAAACAAATTTTACAAAGACATCTCTAAAATCTTTGTCATCAGTGACAAATTTATGATTCAGCCGCAAACAGATTAACAGTTCAATCCTTCTATGGCTTATGTAATAGCTCCACAGTAAACACATCAGTGAGTGTGAATGCAATGTGATGACATCCATATTTCATAACCAGACAAGTTCTATATTGTAGTATGTTAAATTAAATGAAGTATTTCAAAATACAAATCACTATAATGAAATAATAGTTCTCTTTTATTCCATTACTTTTATTACTGTTCTTTGATATTAAGTTTATAAAAAGCCTATAGGATGACTTAAATATGTTTCCCAGAAGATGTTTTTTAAACAGTACTAAGAATATGATTTATCATAAACAGCTGCATATCTGTTCTTTACTAAAACACTTTAGTTAAACATGCTAATACAAACACAAATCATTTTGTTGGTGTCAGATACTTTTTCTGTATCTAAATCTTATTTCAACTTTTGAAATCTCTCATTTGTCTTTAAAAAATATCCCTCAAATCGGGGCGTGCAGGTGGCGCAGTGGTTAGCGTGCACGACCCATGTATGGAGGCCTTAGTCCTCGACGCGGGCTACCCAGGTTCGGATCTGGCTTGTGGTCCTTTCCCGCATGTCTCTCCCCCTCTCTCATACCCCCTTTCCTGTCAGTCTACTGTCAGAAAAATGAGCCACTAGTGCCGTAAAAAGCTCAAAAAAAAAAAAAAAAAAATATCCCTCAAATCTGTGAATTTAAGTACATTTACCTGTTGCATATCATAAAGAAACCAGGGTGAATTGCTGATTTTGAAAATATATTTTGAACTTTTCTAATAAGAGAGTTTAAGTAAGTTGTTGGACACATAAAGTAGCCAAGACCTACATATATCTGTCTTATATCTAAACACATGCAGAGTATTTATTTGCATAACTCAGTGTGCAATGCAATGTTCTGCAACAAAACTTTGAAAAGTGACACCCCAAAAAAATGAAAAAAAAACTCTTGCTGGTACAGTGAAGAAAGACGGTGGACCAAACCTGAACTTAATGACAGTACCTAGTTAAAAAATTAAATTGCTTATTCTGTTGTTAGTTAAAATTTAAATGGGTTTAGTTATATTAAGAAGGAACAGAGATTTAAACCTATCTATCTGTTCTCAGTCTTGCAAAACTTTTACTATTAAAATGCCACTATGATTATTTTCACCGATCTCCTTTGTTAGCTGAATTTATTCCAATGCATATTTAATTTTTCCATTTGCAGAGTTGAATCTTCCAACAGTAAAAGAGTACATGGATTGTTTTGCACTTAACTGAATCAGTTACCTGAAACAACACTAAAGCCTCTTTCCCACTGAAATTGGTGGCCTAACCCAGGTTTTTGAAACAAGTATCGACCCGCTATCGAAATTATATATTAAGAAATGTATCTTGACTTAAATTTTGGTCATATCATCCAGCCCTGATCAAAACTAAGAATTATAACCACTTTTGGTCTATAAACACATAAACCAACAAGGATATGTACTTTGATGAACTTCTTTTAAATCAGGTCAACTTTATGCTGATGATCTTGTATTTTTTTCTGTTGTGTTAAAGTATTGAGCAAATTGGTACTAGACAGGAAAAGCCTGATCAGTGGATCTTGAGTTAAAGGTTTAACAGCTGATCATGTTCAGTGTGTGAAAGTTTTTCTTAGTGTTGTTTTTTTCCATGTGAAAACAATGTGCAGCACAGAAGCAGAGTAATTTAAACTACAACCCTAAGCTCAACTAGTGCATTTAATAATTTACAATATAATTCCTAACACTAAATTCTCTATTCTTTATCAATTAGCAAAATCCAAACGTTTTATACTGAGAAAAAGTTAGCTAGTAAAAAAGCTTCTTAAATATTGTTGTTCCATTATTACATAATATGAAGATCTAAAAGTATTGACAGCTGTTTAATATTGTACATAAAGAAACAATTTTAGGTCTTTTGTAGCCATATTTATACAAATAAATACCAATATTTTCTAATGATATTCCACCAAACACTATATAAAGTAAAAAAATCTAACACACAACTGTATAAAGTGTAATTTTTAAATCATCTAGCATACAAGATAATAAATAAAAGTTTATAAGAGAGATTTTAAAGAACAAGTTTTAAAATGTGATGTTTTTTTTCACTGAACGTAGTAAAATATAGGAATGTTTTGAAGCCAGGTGGTGCTCACCCTCTCCAAGGCTGTATCGCAGACGGAGCTCCCAGGCCTGCAAGGCCTCCCTGCTGTCAAAGCCAAGTAGAGCAGCCTGGTTCAGGCAGAGGATGGCTAGAGTAAAAGCCACCCCTTCATACCACTGTCCAGGTTCCAGGCCGCAGATCTGCTCCAATGTGATGCTCGCCTTCTCTTTGTTGCTCTGGGCTTTGTCTGATTTGTCTTTAAAAACAACCAACACAAGGCAGTCTGGAAGAGAGGGACAAAGGAATTTTACACAAGATAAGGTAAACATGGCTTTCTTGTTCTTTTTGCAAATAGGAAAATTAGCGGTACATACACCTAAGTCAACTTGTGCAGATATTAAAGATGAATAAAAATTAATTCTTTTAGTTTAATGCAGATAAAACCATCACTGTTTATACACTGCATGATGTAAAAGACAAAACCTTTCCTGTTTTGTTCAAATTAATGAAACAATATGTGTTAAATACCAGAAGGAGAGAGAGACAGAAAAATAATGTTTCTAATAATATTTTATTGCTTTCTTAAAAATTATTCTTTAAACGTATTTAAGAAAACAACTCGGAGTTTATTTTTGTGGGACAAGATATCAGGTGGAGAACTTTTGACCTCAAAAAGTTTAATTTCTCCCTTTGTACAATTTCCAGACCTCTAAAAGTGACACTTTCACCAGTTCAAACAATTATATCAAAGTATAACAGTATAAAAATTTGTCAATAATTTATTATTTTTTATCATAAATACAGAACATAAATATATAATTAATTATATGGGCCTCAGTCAAATGTAGAGATTTTATATTAAGAAGACCAAATTGTTATTTCATAATTCAATAAATTATTTGATCTTCCTGTGCTGAAGAACACCTTGAATTAATTAAAACTGTCACACATCCATGAAAGTCAAAGAGGCGGGACTAGGGCCGCTTCCATATGAAACCCTGACATCTGATTGGCTGATTCTCACTGAGAAAGCAGGTTTCTAAAATATGTTGCCATTTAACTACACTACCTTGGGCGATTAACTGAGGCCTGTATATACGTACTTTGGTCACTAAAAAGTTAATGAGAAAATGTGAGCTGGGGGTGGTCAGTGGGGGAGGTTAACTTGAATTGTGCTGAAGTCTCTGACAGCTCCCACCACAGCAAACACTCTCTTAGGCCTATTACACGTATTTCAGACCAAACTAGGGATCTAGAGGCTGGAGTTTCACACCAAATGTGTTATAAATTAAATTGTAACACTTTTTTATCTTACGTTCTTTCCACATTTTCCAGTGATAATATTGATAATATGCTCTTGATATTATTTTAGAGTAAAAGGAAACCAGGAAGAAGTTTTCTTATTATTCAGTGAGAAGCAAAGAAACTGATGTCAGGGTTTCTATGGGAGCAGCTCTAGTCCCGCCTCCTTTGCTCTGATTAATACGTGACAATTTAAATTAAATCATGGTGTGCTACAACGCAGGAAGATGAATAATTGATTTAGTCATGACATAATTATATTTACTTCATCAAATAAAATCACTAGATTTAACTGAGGCCCATATAATTAATTATATATTATTAAATGAACTCTGTATTTATTTGCATTTTTAATAAAATAATGAAACATTTCAATAATTTTATAATAAGTTATTTATTTACTGAATGTTGTTACTTGTCACCAACAATAAAGTCACAGTGCTGGAATTGATAGGAGTACGATGACATCATATTGAACTTTAGACTTCAAAGTACAGAAGTTGGAATCAAACCAGCAACCTTCTGCCACCGTGTTTTAAAATGCCAAACACAAACTGTGAAATGCATTACTTTAATGAAAAGGTTCAATGCAATTTAATCAAAATAAGAACTCTGGACTTTCACAGAAAAATACCTATTTAGCCATAAAGGGCTTTTCTCCATCCGCAATCCTTGACAGGTTAATGATATAAACAAAAGTGAAACATTGCATGATTGCAAATTATGAAATATTCAATAAAAATTTGTCAAATAACCCAAAATAAAAAAGTCTGAATAAAAAAAGACCACAGATTTGACTAATTACCGCAAGCGTTTTACAAAGTGAAAGAAGTGTGAGATGGAATCACAATAATGAGCTTTTCTCATGAGGAGGTTTTCTTCACCTCTAAAACTTTATATTCATGTTGGCTTTTGCTTTCTAAATGCACTGCCATAAATTTTAACAAACTGATGAAGGCCTTACTGAGTAAAGACGCTGGTCTAACTTGAGTGTTTGGCCTCTGTTATCAATATTTCTAACCTTTAAAGGATGACTTCTAAATTTTCTGTACATGTTTTTTTTTTTTACTTTTCAAACTGTTTAACATATTAATCTGTCACAGAGATGCTTCTTGACTTGACCAGCAAAAAGAGCCTAATTGTTTTCACATCCAGGACATGTATTTCAAACCAACGTTGTCAAATAGTGACATGTTTCTATGATTAAAAAGGTTTTATTTGCTGAATTTATTCCAGCTATGACTCCACATTATGACCTACAGTAGCTGCTGGTGTGTCCTCCAGTTTGTTGACACCTTTCAACTAATCAGTGTCAGCTGACTAAACAACAGTGTGTCCACCTACTGCTGTCCTTCAAATATACACTCACACAGGCACTCACTAAGGAACACTGGGCATTAGTGAAGACAGCTGTAACAACACTGACATCAAAGATCTGAGGAGGAGCAGCACTCACCCTTAACCCAACCTGTGGAGCATTAAGACCCCCCAACCCACCACTGTTTCTGTACAACACCAATTAAAACTTCCATATATTCATTTTGATAACTTTCAAATAAAACCTTTAACAGTCAGGTGTCAGTTGTATTACGCATTGAACCTGATAGTGTTTAATTGGATATGTCAATTTATGAGAAATTATTGAAAATCTTTTATTAATTTGTTAAAATGTCAGCCAAGCACTTATTATATGACTTAATCAAGCGGTGTTATTAATATTTCCAATTACTCCATTCATTGTTTATCTATAGTCATACCTAGAGACAACTGGGATCAACTGGAAGAATATTTAAACTCAATGCAAAATGAGGATTTGAACCAGGAATCTTCTGCTGAGACATCATAAAACTCCCAGCATTTATATTGGCAGGAACAACAATAAACTGAAACTTATTTGATTAAATCAAGTTGCGTCAATTACGAATAAACACAATGTCAAGGCATTTCAAGGTCAGCATATTTAATGAAATAAATAATTTATTCTAATTTAGTTTTATACGTTTTAATTTGATCTTTAAACACATTAGCAATTCTCAGCCCAAACCATCATCCTTCCACCACCTTCCAGCTGAAGTTTTCGTTGGCCGCATACAGACAAATATTAGGTATTTGTGACTTTATGAAAGTATCATTTATCTCAAAAGTATACATTTGACAACAACAATAACCGGTACGCACTGATGTGGGAAATACTTTAAAGCGCGCAATAAACCTCGATGTTTTCTTACCTGCTACAGGCGACGGCTTGCGAAAGACGAGCCACCTAGTCTTCCACTGTGAGAGAAAAACAAAAGAAAGTTTTATGCAAGCGCGGAAGTTATTGAGTTTATTTCCTGCAGAGCGAATAAAGACAACAAGGGAAGCACCCTTTTCCCATCTCTCAGTCTGGCGTATCCCTCCACGACAACAGAATCCGTCATCTTCAGTCATGGTTCCTGACAGCTGCACAGTCGCTGCCTGAATGAGGGGTCACTTTCAAAATAGCTGTGCTGATCGCTCTGCCCCCACCCCTCCAGCCACAGCAAGGAGGGCACATGGGGGAAGAAATGCCATGACCGGGGCCCGATGTCTGTCCGTCCGTCCTTCAGGGCACCGACAGCCGCGGTTCTAGTGCTGGGTGACACCTGGACTGGGCTGAACCACCTGCTACTGCTGGGGAAAATGGGCGGCTACCACGTGATTTAAAGCACAGACGGACTATAAACAGACCTGAAATTTAAGGTCATGATACAGTATTTCATATATTGTCAGAATGCAACAACAGATTCCTTTTTGAGTGACAGGTTAATACATACATTGGTTGAGTTTGATCTGAACCACTGATCCCCAAAACTTTGGCTCCAGTCATTCAGTATGGGGTCTTGAGATTCACAACAAAAATTAAAATAACCAATAAAATATTTATTTTAAAGTGCTTAAAGCTATATAACCATAATGTAGAAATGGGCAAAAGCAGCTGCTTAAGTCAATGATGTAGAAATGTTTGTATAGTAACTCAGTAGTTTGGGTCATGAGTTAACTCTGGTTCCAGAGTTTATGGATTAGTAGCTGAAAAGTTTAGGAAACTCTGACTACAAGAGGCGCTAAACTGGTATCATATCTACATTGCATGAGAACCCAAGACTATGATGCACCACCACCTACGGTAAACAGAATGGTAAACAAATACATACACGAATTAATGTCAAAAGCGGAATTGAAAAAATTGAAACAATTTTCACTTCAAGAGAAAAAAATGTTTGTTTAGGGCAGACAGCATTGTGAAGATTGTATTATTTGATTTCTTCAGTGCATTTAACACAATTCAGCCTGATTTACATTGTGAGTAACAGAACAGTCGGGTGGAAGCAACAATCCCCTGGACTACCTGACAAATAGACCACAGTTTGTATAACTAAATGGATCAGCTGTCTAAACAGGTTGTCAGCATCACAGGAGCACCACAGGAGACAGTACTCTCTTTATTCTTATTTATTCTGTATACTCTGAAGACAGAGTCCAATCATCTGCAGAAATACTCAGATGATTGTGTGCACCGCAGCAACTGGGTGCATCAAAGATGAACAAGATGCTGAGTGCAGAGCGCCACTGAACAGCTTTGTTTCATGGTGTGGAAACGATCATCTGATCCTGAATGTCAACAAAACAAGGGAGATGATTGTGG
>JAUZNJ010082264.1:0-10453 GCA_034780135.1 Jordanella pulchra | reverse complement strand
ACTGAACAGCTTTGTTTCATGGTGTGGAAACGATCATCTGATCCTGAATGTCAACAAAACAAGGGAGATGATTGTGGTTGAATCCTGTTTACATCATGGGAGAAGATGTGGAGGTGATGGAGGAGTTTAAATACCTTAGTGTTCACCTGGATAACAAACTTGACTGGAGACGCAACTGTGAAGCCGTCTAAGAAAAGGGACAGAGCAGACTGTACCTCCTAAGGAATCTTAAGTGCTTCAGTGTATTGAAAATGTTTCTGTATATCTTCTATAAATCTGTTGTGGAGAGTGAAATCTCTTCCTCCAACATCGTGGACAACAGTGAGCATCCTCTCCAGAAGATTGTTAAAACACCAACAGCGTGTCTTAGGTCAGAGGCTTCTCCAGTTCTGGTTTAAGACAGACCCACACAGAAGGTCCTTCTGGCCTACAGATATCAACGTATATAACAAAAACTGATAGAAAAACAGATGATGAGTTGCTACATTTATTTGATAAAGAATCTTTGAACTGACTTTTTGAATTTATATTTTCAACATCTTCCTCAGAGTGACTTCACTTTGATAAGTATCTTAACCTTCATCAGATCTGTCTTCATGCAAAAAGAAGGACACATTGATACTTAGAAGTTGTGGTCTAATGTCACGTTGCATAACTCAGTCTGTTTTCCCTGTTTCCACGCAGAATACTTGCTTCTTGTTTGCCGTCATTCCCTTGCAATTAGTTTAAACCCCTTTCCTAAATATGTAACTCTCATCTCCTGTTGACAGTTCCTTTATTGACTGGACAGTTGAAGTTTTTCATATATATAACCACAACCAACTTTTTAGAGATTAAACAAAAAACTTTAGAAAACAAGAAGAAAATTGATCCATTTTGTCATGTCATTAAAAGTTTAATCAGTCACAAAATATTTCACAGTTAAAAAATATATATTTCTCATATACTTCCCAAAACAGTAGGAACATATATAACATGTAAAATATCCCATATAAACTATGCAGTGCCACAGACAATTTCCAGGTAATGAACTGTCATAAAGTCCTTTTTTTCCGTTTGATTACTGAATGGATCCAGTCGAGGTAATTGACCACTTTTGTGTAAACTCCAGGTTTTCCCGGCTGGTCGCAGCCCTCGCCCCAGCTGATGATCCCGTACAGGAAGCTGACGTCACCCTTCGCGCAGGCCAGCGGGCCCCCAGAGTCGCCCTGAGGAAAAACGCAAGTAGACACGACTCACACGCGTAAACATACATGCACAGATCAAAGAGCACACATGCAAACAACTGAGTCACACACTTGAAACCTGATGCACATCTAAAAATTGCTCTCTGCCAATGAGGTAAACAATCCGCTGTGACATTCACTGGGAGAGGATGGAGTTTAGATGCTCAGAGTGTCAACTTTGTCAAACTTCTACTTCTCATAGGGAAGTCCCTGTATGTACTGCTCTGTTACTTTGAAATAGAAAATTTGTTTTCTTTTTAGCAAAGATGCTCAAAAACCAAAGCAGTAGGTCAAACCTGGAGTTTTATCAGAGTTAATCATGATATTATGAATTTAAGTAAAACAGCAGCAGCAAACTGGACTATTTTCCCCAATGAACATCCTGTCAACATTTAATATTTCAACAAAGAAAGGCTCTTGCAGAGAAATATTTAACTTCAGTTTCTCTAAGACAAGATTTTAATGAGAATGAGGCTATTCGTTGGTTTTTAAACTTCACAGTCAGTTTTAAATAAAACCACTTCTATGAACTTTAGAAAATGCTATAAACTTTAATAAGCTGCACTTAATGCTGGAGAGAACACTTATAAGCAATGTTGTGATACTGAATAAAAAAGCAGAAATAATCAGATTTTACAATTTATATGCACATAATCGCAATGAAAAGGCAGGACAGACTAAAAATGTGCCATGTAAACATGCTGGTCAGGATATTCTGATAGCATCTAGCTACTTAAAGGGGAAATACGTCATGTTGAGAAGGGGTGCACATGCAAAAACAGGTCAACTTTATCCTGAAAGCTGTTTACTGTACATGCAAAGCAATCGGATCACCAGTTGCCAGAAACTATCCCTATTACAATTCCACTCCAATTCAGCTGAATTGGATCAGAATATTCCTACTGGCATGTTTACAGGAACCATTTTAATCTGATCAGCTGTTTCTTCTGGTAGGATTGTCAAAAATCAGCTTCATCTAGATACAATACTAATGTGGCATGGCATCAATACTAAAAACAAGTGATGTTTGTGTATTTTTTTTTCTTATTTTACATTGGGTCATTTATTTAGCATTTATTTGCACTGGTTTTTAAAAAGCATATGTCATTCTTTGTTGTTTTTTTTTAAGCATTTTCTATGTTGAGATGTGAGCCTTATTGAGGTTAATAATAATATATATAATGCTGTTAATTAAATTTTTTACTCACATGGTAACAAAATATTTTCCTGGGGGATTGATATCAATGTTAAGATAGTGTCATGATAACCCTACATTCTGGTTACTTATGTCCATGTAAGTGTCACTAATGACAACGTTTCTGAACTGTAGGCGGTCGTTGAAATCAAGGCAGAATATGGCAGAGAATTGTTCATTATTTCCTGGAAGAAAGGCTTCATCCACATTGTTCACAAGCAGCTCTGGTCTAATGAAGCTCCTTGGTCTCACCGGTACAAAAAACGACTACTACAGCCTCGCTAAGTAGGCCTACTTTGTTTTTGTTTGTTTTTTTTTCAAATGTATTATTATTTCATTTTTTTTCTACATAGTATATTTTGTTTTTGTTGAATAGACTGAAATACATTATTTCTCAGCATTATGTCTATTTTATAACCAGCTGAGAAGCATCCATCCACCCATTTTCTCTCACTTGTTCCGTCAGGGTCAAGGTTGGGCCGGTGTCTATCTATCGGCAGTCTGCTGAGAAGCTTGTTAATGTAAAAAAAAAGTACATTTTAAAACATCCAGTTTGCTTTAGAAATGTTCCCTACCTGGCATGCATCTACGCATCCACTGAGCCCTGCACAGATCATGTCGTCGGTGACGTGGTTTCCGTACACTTGAGGCTTCTTGCAGACGTCATGAGAAACCAGTCTGACTCCTGCCTCCTGCAGAGTCGAGTAACCATTTGCCTCTGTAAAAAAACGAAAGCAGAAAAATGTTTCTGTTAGTTCAGGGAGTTATAAAAAAAAAAAAACCCTCTGAGAACCGATTTCTCTCACTTTCACGTGTACGTCCCCAGCCGCTGATGGAGCAGCAGTAGCCTGGAGGGAACTTCATGCTTTTCTCTGGGAGGCAGATGGGCCTAATGAACGGGGTTCTTCTCACACACCGACCATCCTTCTTTTTCAGCTTGATTAGAACTAAGAGGAAGAAAAAAAAAGCCCAACTAAGCGGTACTCATGAAGACTCTGTTGCCTCATAAGTTTTCCACACCAGGCTGTAAAGAGCACAGGGACACAGCTGCTCCATGACGCATAGGGGATCTTAACTCATTCAAGTTTTTTTTTGTTTTTTTGTTACCTGGCAGGGCTGTTTAGTCCATATGGGCAGGTATCCAGGGCGTCATTAAAGAAAAAGGTTAGGGGGAAGGTTGTCTGTCTGCTGCAGATTAACAAGTTTCTTATTGCTTTGACACGTGTGTAGTTAACTTGGTGAGACTTTTTAGATCACATGACATGATTTACTTTTTTTTTTTCATTCTATTTGATTTGTGGATAGCAGATGGAAGCGCTCATCTAGAAAAGCATCAACTCAGAAACCAAGCCTGCTTACCGATGTCATGTAGCGTCGGATTGAAGACAGAGAACTGTTTGGGGTAGAAGTAGTCCTCTACCTCAAATGTATGTGCGTTGGGACCGGTGATGTTAAAATGGTGCTGGCCAAGAACCACTTTAAGTTGAGACTCACGAGGGCTGTGGGAGGACACTCAGTATAAATGAAACGTAATTAAAACAAGATGGTAACAATTAAATAGGAGATTTTATTGTCAAAATTAGCTTCTCTGTCCAAAGCCAAACGACTACAAAACTGCTTACTGAGAAGGAAATCTGTCATCCGTCATTTTCTCCAATAAGGAAAAAAAACATTCAAGTAAATGATTTTTTTTGTTCACAAATAAAACAATACGGATTTATAATTGCAGATAAACATAGAGAAAAATTTAAATGCAAACAATAAAAAAATAAAATAAAAAAAAATACTTCCTCCTGAGAAGGAAATCTGTCAACCGTCATTTTCTCCAATTAGGAAAAAAAAGCATTTGAGCAAATGTTTATTTTTCTTCTTCTCAAATAAAAGAATTATGATTTATAATTGCAGAAAAACATAGAGAAAACAATGAAAAATAAACAAAAAAAACTGTACCAAATAGTTCAGTGTGTTGCAAAAAAGAAAAAAATGAAATACATGCATGCATCTTAGTTTTAGTAAAAGGCTAGATGATGACACAAAGATAACATTTCTTCATGACCCTCTTAATAACAAAACCTAGGAGTGACAAGCAAGCAAAACACATCCTATTAAACTTAAACAACAATGAATCATAATTTTGACTTCCTAAAGTAGTTTTCTTCTTGCCAGTCTTTCAACTACCAGCATCAGAAGCCAACTGAGGGTGACATCATTGTAAAATCAGCTTTTATGAAACCCTTCAATGAAGCCAAGTCGATTAGATAACTTTTGGACTCGATGAAGAGGAAATAAATTATCATTTTTAACCATCATAAAGATTTAATTAATTTGCCTACATGTATAATTAATTTAGCAGAAAATGTAGCTGTTTACTCATATCAGATGGAAAAGTGTCAAGACTTTAGAGCTTTACTCATAATGTGCTTGTGATTCTCTTATGCTAACTGCAATGTTCTAAAAAACTCTGGAGAACATGAAGCTCCCCTTTGCTAGTTAGAGGTTTTCACATTTAGTTAAGAATGAGTTTATAATATTTTGCAGCTAATAATCAGTATATTCTGCCACTTAACCGTATTGCGTACTTGCTGAAGAAGCAGTGAGCAGCGGAGAGGACCCAGCAAGAGGAGATCAGACTGCCACCGCAGAAGTCTGACTGTCCGATATAAATGGCTGCCATCCAAGGATGAGTCCCTGGCAGGGCTGCGTTCCCTCCGAAAATCCGACCCCTGGCTACTGCTAACCTCTTCTTGTGTTTTACCCCACACACAGGATTTCTGGCTGGCTTGGAGGTTGTGGGTTTCTTGATGTGGGGCAGAGCGTTCAATGGGGTAATCCTTCGAGAAGAAGCTGAAAAAAAGATAAAGGTGAATATTCATTCCAAGTCTGACCCAAATTAAACAGTACTTAACTCTTCTCTTAACCATTAATTAAGCATTATAAAGCTGGAGCTCCATTTAACACCCATACTAAAAGGCTTGACTAGTGCCTAAGGTTTTGGTATCAAGGGAATGACTGAACAACACAAGGTAGGCCAACACACCACAAAAAACAACACACAATCCTCTGATCTAAAGAAATCTGACAGCTGTCAGTCTGGAAGGGATTATGAAACCATTTCTAAGGCTTAGAGACTTTAGTGAACCACAGTGAAACACATTATTCTCAAAGGGGAAAAGATGAAACAGAGGTTATTTACAACCTTAAAGAAGCTGTTAATATTCCAAAATCCAGTTAATTAATCCAGCCTATATTGAAATAGTTTCCCACATCTTTTATTGACGATCGATTATAATTTTAACACCATATTTTAACTTAATACTCAACATTATGACTTGATTCTCAATGTTATGACTTTTATTACCAGCATTTAAACCTTATTCTCAAAACATAAACTTTACTCTTAACATTTCAACTTTATTTTCAACATTATGACTTTATTCTTGACATTTAAACTTTACCGACTTGGTGCAGAATAGGGGACAAAAATGCTTACCCTAAATTTGTGTCCTTACTTTGGCCACAATACTCTGTCATAATATTGAAATGATATTTACATTAAAGCCAAAACCTTTTGCATTCATTGATGTTGTGCCATTAACCATGTTAGTAATTTTTGGACACTGAGGATGAAGGTTCATGTTTTATCTTAAGCATTTTCACTGGGGTAGCAGGTGCAAATTGCCTCAGTGCTGCTCTGGACTTTGCTGGAATCCCTCTTCTGCAGCCCTCCCCAAGCTAACTCCACAGGACACCTCCCACAGAGGTGTGCTTTAACCCCCCACTGCGTGAAAGTACAAAAAGACCAGATGACACAGAACTCCTTCTCATTCCACCCTGGGAGACTCACACTGGAAGAGGGACCAACATGGAAAGCCTGGCTAGAGACCCGGATCTCCTGAAATAAGCTAAGTCATGATGGTTGACATTTCAGAACTGAACTGCTGAAAAATAGAAAGTTTGCAACATTCCTCTTTGAGTTTCAGGAACCCCTAGTTGCTTGGAGAGACGAACAGAGTGGAGAAGGAGAGCTCCCCTTGATGTGGGGCACATTGGACAAATGAACACAACACTGTCATATTTTTCTAAAATGAGAGTTGGTTTGATAATCTAAAACAAAAAAAAATCTGTTGGCAGCATAATTTTCACAGCACTGAAAGTCTTTAATATTTTCAATAATGCTGTTGTTCTTTCTGTTATAAGAATCCTATAAGTGTCTCTTGAAGTCAATGGTTTTTGAATTATGCAGCCTCCTCTCAATGCAAATCGTATGCTGAAGAGCGCTCAGCAGATGGGACATTCTTGTGAATTCGGAGCATACCCTTGGCATCGTGACAGTTGAGAGCCAACAGTGCCAGATCCCACTCAGCTCATAAACATGCAGCTGCACCTGGCATGAGTGCTGATTCAGGGTGAGTCATGCCTTACTCTACCCAACGGTATCTCGCTGAGCCCAGGTTAAGAAAAGCTCCTTAGATAAACTCTGATTTTGAGAACAGCTTGACTCAGCGGTGATAAGCAGCATACACTTTGCTTTCCTTTTTTTTTCAAATACACAAGCGCTGTGGTCTTTCAATCAAAACACCTGGGCATATAGTGAAGTGTTGAATTATTCTCAAATGAGAAAATGTCACAGTTTGGATAAATTAAGACTGAAAGATTTACAGTACATGGAGAACTGAAGAATCATTGCATCGTTTAATTTGGGATGACAAAAATTAATAGTTGGTTTAAATTAAAACATTTTTTACAAGAATTTGTGAACTATTAATGATGTTTGTCAAAGTAGAAGTGATTTAGCTCACAGGATGTTTGCCTCATTTTGAACATAAAACATAATCCTATAGAAGCAAAGATAAAAAAAATAATGCCATAGCTACACAAACACAAAAACAATCCCTGCCTTCCAGGGGTTGTTTTGCATCATTGTTAGTCTCTGTAATCCTTTTTGTGTTTCGTTCCTTGATTGGTCAGTGTTCTAGTTCTGCTGAGGACTTTGTCTGCGTTATCTGAGGTCGACTTATGCTAAATTTTGGTCCTACTTCCTGCCCAATTACTCCTGGATATAATGAGTACAGACAATGGATCGATGTGATAAAATGATTTTTGTCTTAAATTTGGTCCATCCTTAGTTTGTTAGATTTATGTAATTCAAGTTACCAACAGACTAAATAACCAGATGATAGTTATTTTGTAAGTGTTGGGTATGCAAATAATCTAATGCATTACAGAACCACCTTGACACTTTTGATTTGAACAACTTGAAACATTTTTGAAGTTCTCTTTTGACAAAACACCATCATATTCCAGACATACCACTTTAAATTTTACCATTCTTTCAGTGTGTATAACTTTTACTGACAGCTAGAGTAGTAATCTTGTATCGTTTTTCTGTTTTTGTCTCTTTTTATTCATGAAATGTGTCTTTTTTATACATTTATTTCACATGTTAGGGTTCAGGCTAAGCAATGATGTCCCATTCTGCAGTCTATCAAACTCTCTCTTAACCTCTCAGTTACTCACAGAATGGCCTCACACAGGAGGGGACATCACAGTACTCCCAGGAGATGGCGCTGTCAGTTACGGTGTAGCACCATGGTTTATTGTCTCCATCTGGGTTTCTGTGCACACACAGATGCAGCTCTTTATACAACACAGCAGCCAATCCTGTCAACAACAGTTGTTAGCATAAAAACATTTTAAGAAATTAGATTTTCAATCTTAGAAAAGGTTCTTCTTTCCTGTCATCAAATTAAAGCTAGAAATGGGTTCTACAAACCTTATGTCTCTATAGGATGTCTAGATTATTTTCTAGCCATAGCGTTTGATGCGGTGCATCGTATGGCAGCGGGGTAGTCATGGCAACAAGAAAAGCTCAAGACAAAACAGTGGAAACCAGACACAAAGGTACTGTGTTGGAGAGAGGAGCATTTTCTCCATGTGCTTGCTGGGCGCTGTTGGTGGTTTTATGGTTTCCAGCTGAGTAGTTGCAGAGTGAGCGACAAGCGTTGCTATGGTGATAAGAGGGAAAAAGCTTTTTCTACTTTAGGATTTAAAGTAACACTGGTTATTTCTGGTCTAAGATAGAATTTATGAGAACTATGACAGCGTTTTGGATGCAATAACGGAGACTTAACCAGGAGGATCTAGCAGGCACACACCTGCAGAAGGCATGCTCCCCAAGACCTTTGAGGGCTGATGCGTTCACCGCGCCCACATGGAGCTCATCAAAGAGCAAGTCAGAGTTCCAGGATAGGCATCTGGCGCCGGACTCCGTGGTTCCCACCACTCCTCTGTAGCCCGTGCCCCGGCTTTTATAGCATTCAGTCTCTGGCACTGCGCAAACATAAAGCAAAGGAAGAGACACACAAAGCAAATTCAATTTGGAGGGAGGGTGGGAGCACTAAATTGAGAAAATATAATTTGTCTCATCAGCTGCTACAACAATTCATACAACATTCTACCACACATAAATAAAATCAGATGTAAATGCATCCATCAAAAGGAAAATATTTCTACTGGTCTTTCAGTCTAGATGCAAACAGATGGTAGATTTCTGTGGGATAATGTAGAAGCATTTATTTCTTCTTCAGTGTTTTAATTTAAAGCTAATTCCTCAGATGCGGAGAATAATGTAGTTTATGAGAGTACAATAGACAGAAATCATGTAAAGTTCACCTACCAAGGCTGCAGTCAGGCCCACCGTAACCCGCTTTGCAGAAACACACTTCCTTTCCAGTGGATGTAATCAGCCGACATGTTCCCAGGTTCTTGCAAGGGTTTCTGCTACACACTGAAGAAAAAAACACATATGAAATGGAATCAGAATTTTGCAGAGGAATTTTGAAACTGAGCAACAGTTTAGTCCTTTTCTGCTTAAGGTCTAAACAGACCCTGCAAGAACCTTGTTCTCTCTCCCACAGCTGGAGGAAAAAGGGTGACCTCATTCTGTTCTCAGAGCTCTGCTTTGGGAGTTTCACAGCTTGACTATTTTTTTGTTTGGTGTCCTAACACAATGATGTGACTAGTGATATGCATAGAGGTGTTTCATATGTTATTTTCTTTGCTACCCAGGAGTTAATTCATTTAACGATATGCAATGGCCCAAAGGAACTCTGGTGAGTCAATAAAAAAAAAAGAAAAGTTAAGTCTTGTTCTGTATACGCAGGCCTTCAATTCGAGTAAAACATATGTGGCAATGTCTCTGCTTTAGGAGTGGCTTAACACAAGCACTGTAAGAGTTGCATCCATGTCTTGAAGCCCCGACTCGAGCTGTGGTCCATCATTCAAGATTCTAACTAATCTTTTAAAGACCGGTTGAAAAGTTAGTAAATAAGAATAATAGAGCTTTCATTTTTTCACAGTGAGGACAGGATAGTTATCATTAATGATCGGCTCTCGTTCGACTGGAGCTACCAAGATTGTTCTTTAGTTTTGATCAACATTTTTTTAGTATTATCTGCAATCACACAAGTTGCTCTCAAGGGGGTAGTGGGCTCTTTCAGTGGCCTAAATAAAGTCTGAAGATTTTTCATTGTCTGACGAGGTGTCAGGCTTGAACATATGGGGCAGCAGTTGCAGGACTTGTTAGTCAACTGGGTTATGAAGGGGATCTGCTGAAATACGTTCATTTGATGAAGGTTCATAGGTATTTTTGGCGCTATCATTATCTGTTTCAGTGAGTATACCATGTTGGATAGTCACACATCCGGCTTTGGAAAGTTTGAGGAGTAGCTTCACTCACCAAACATAACAGAAATATCCATCCATCATCTTCCGCTTATCCGGAGTCGGGTCGCGGGGGTAGCAGCTTCAGAAGGGAGGCCCAGGCTTCCCTCTCCCCAGCCACTTCCACCAGCTCCTCCGGAGGAATCCCAAGGCGTTCCTAGGCCAGCCGAGAGACATAGTCCCTCCAGTGTGTCCTGGGTCTTCCCCGGGGCCTCCTCCCGGTGAGGCGTGCCAGGAACACCTCACCAGGGAGGCGTCCAGGAGGCATCCTGACCAGATGCCCGAGCCACCTCAACTGGCCCCTCTCGAC
>JAUZNJ010082253.1:0-23783 GCA_034780135.1 Jordanella pulchra | reverse complement strand
TCCAACAAGCTTCTAGTGACCCTGTTGGATATTTGCTATGAAACGCTTGATTGTTTGGTGGTAAAGCTTCAAACGTTTGTCTCACAATATTTGACTTTTCAGTCCATCAAATCTCCCTTCTGACTGATTTTGCCAAAGGAAAGGAAGTTGCCTAATAATTAAGCACCCCTTATATAGGGTGTTGATGTCATTAGACCAAACTACTTCTCATTACAGAGATGCACATCATCTGATTTACTGAAATAATAAATGTGGTTTGTAGGACAGTAATCCTCCCCATTTTCTCACCATTGCATTAATGTTGTCAAACAGTGGCTGGGACAGAGATTTTTGTTTTTAAGCACATAAATCTGACCGTATTTTATATGGCAGCTACTCCACTACAGATGCCACTGTTTTTTTATCTAAAAAAAAACACTGTTAGGGTAATTTTTGAAAAGGATTTTATGCTAAAAAACAAACTGACTTTAGTCAGTACAAGCTTTTTTTCTTTAGCTCTGTCTGTTGTTAGGCCTCTTTTAAAGCGTTTCAACCTTGAAGCATCCATTTGTGCTTTTCATTGGTTCCAGACTCGACCATTTTAATATATTATGCTAAATCACCTTCAGTTTGTCCTTTCTTCCCTCTTAAATGCTTTGCATTGGTTTCACAGTCGTTTTACCAACTAACTGCAAACATTTACATATTTCTAAATGTCCTCACGCTTCCTTATTTATATAAACCTTTCAAATTCTTGTATGCAGGCTCCTCAATCAATTTTGATTTAACATTCTAAGGACTTGGTTTAAACACTGAGATGACTGGAACTTATTAAGGGTGGCAACCAGCTCCTTTTGGTGCCATTGCAGAATGGTGCCCTTTTAAAAGGAAAGTGAAAATGCAGACTTCATTATGCTTCCATTAACCTTCCTTTTTGACTGATTTTTTTTTCCTCTGATCCTTTTGAGTTATCTTATTTCATTATGTGTTAATTTGAATTTTTTAATTGAATCTTATTAACCAGTGCATGAATAAAAATGTAAACAAATTTTAAACCACGCGATGATAAAACAAACCGACACTAAAGTTCAGGTGGCAGCATCTGTCCACAGAACAGCAGTTAATCCTGTACTTTACAAATCTGGCCTTCGTGGAAAAGTAACTTCAAAAAAGCTGTTGTTGAAAGAAAAAAATCAAAGGTTATTAAGTGGTAAGTAGTGAGTCTTATAGTGAACATTTTGTTCTAATTTAATGTAGTACTAAGTCTGATGGAAAACGGAAAATCACACTCTGCTGAACAAACAATCCCTGCAGCATCACATGGTGGCGGCAGCATCATGTGGTGAGGATGTGTTTCTTCAGTTTGGAAACAGAAGCTTGTTAGAGTTAATAAGAGGATGGATTGAGCTAAACTTCAGATCATCTTGGAGGAAAACCTTTTAGATGGACCAGAAAGGATGTGAGGCAATTCAATTCAAGCTTATCCCAAATAAACAAACACCTAAAGGTAGAGGCAGAGCTCTAACAGAAGGGTTTCTCTGGGGACATTTGTTTTTAAATGTGATGTGTTCAAATCGTCTCTATCAAATCTGACTCAGAGATCGGGTAAAACTAGACTGTCTGGATATGAAGATGGTTACGGCGTAGTCCAGCGACACCTGCAGCAAAAGCTGGTTCTGCAGAGTAGAAGATGGATTCAAAACAAAAAGAATGTAAACACAGCTTTCTATTTATTAGTGAATCCATTTAAAATCAACTGATTTTTTTCTTCCACTTCACCAGTATGCACTGCTTTCTGAGGTCCTTTAAATGGTGTTTGTGTTTTTAATAAGAAAACTATGGAAAAAGCTCAAAGGGTGTGAATACTTTTGCATTAATTTTGGTTCTGCACACTGTACAGTTATGTTTTTCCTGTTTTAAGAAAAGACCAGATGGCCTGACGCTATCCTGGATGTCAGGCTTTAGCATTTATGCAGATTACGACAAAAAACAGGGAACATGACCCGAGATGTCTGTTTGCTTTAGAGATCTGCATTAATAAAATTTGAGAGCTAAACAGAAGAATCCCACCTTCATATGCATAGCATGCTTAATACTTGCATTAATCTGTTTATTAAAAAGTAACATTTTCCTTTTCTGAAGGTGATTAAAGTGAACAAAACAACTGCGGTCCCAATGCCCTGCTGCTTTTTTTCTCCTTTTTTCTTTCAAACATTTCATTGACCCTGATTTCCCACCTGATCCTCTGCGTTCCTTTGCTTTCCTGACTTCAGCTTGCCGATCAGCCCCTCCAGGATACGGGTTTATTCCCAGCACTATTTGTCTGCCAGATTGTCTGTGTGCCTGGTGCCTTGTTTGTTTCTAGCTCTCTGCATTTTCTTGCTTTCCAGCAGCGCTACTTCCTTGGCCTCAGCCTGAACCTTTTGTTTGTTGCTCGAAGTTGTTTTTCTATTTTGTTCTTTGCTTTCCTCACTGGCAAAAGTAGCCTCAACACATCATGATTCGGTGGATTATCCACCCGTCTGTGTGCCTGTCCAGTTCTTGAGAGCATCGTGTATCTTGCACACTTTTTGGGAAATTTAGCATAAATTGATCTAAATGTGATGTTCTTCAAAGATGAGGGGGTGAGATTGTGTTCAGAGATCTTTTATTGCTCGAAAATACTATGCTTTTTCTGAGTCATTATTTAGAATCATGACTCATATAGAGGGAATCCATAATTTGCAATTGTCTGAATGAGTTTTCGGTTCCTTTGAAACTGTCTTTAAAGATTTTCTGTAGTAAAAGGTTGAAAATGTCAACAGGAAGCTTAGTTTCTGAGGCTATTTTACAGCATGTCTCTGAATTATATTATTTGATATTTTGAAAGCAAAGATGTTACACTGTGTATGAAATGAAAATATGAGTTTAAAAAAAGTCTAGAAATGCTTTTATCCATATACCTAAAAGTATTATGCTGGGATGGTTGACAGCATCCTCCACTTTTATTTGCAAGACTAATACAGATACCAAGAAAGGCTTCAGACAAATTCATCTTTTCTGGCACTGACATAATCTCCTATTGTTAAATGTAGAAAAATCCTACCTTTTATTAGTGCGCACTTTTTAAGTGTGAAAACTTGTCCCCCTGTGATAAGATTTGTTGCAAAAACACATTTAAAATTCCTTTCAAGACTACATGCTGCGGATACGCTTCAATTCCCTTTTTTAAAAAAGAAAAATATTCTTCAGATTCCAGTGTTTTATGATATTCCAAATGTTCATTCAGTTGCTGAAGTCTTGAAGCTGAATCTTTTATTGTTGAGTCCTTCCACCTAAAAAAACATGCAGAATATCTGGTACCGACTTGCATGGAAAAAGCAAGGCCTTCATTGAACAAGTCTTTTTTTCGCAGCATTGGTTGCTGAATAAACTCTGCATATTGGTCAATATTTTCTAGTGCTGTCAGATCTATGATTTACCCAGCTGCATGCTTTAATGCACCCCTATACCACTACAGAGGAAGCTTTTCAGTCCTATGCTGATAAGAAGCAAGATGCTCCTTTTCATCTTTAGCCCAAAAAAACAATAAAACATGTGGATCAATCAAAAAACACTGAAATGTTTTTTTGATACTTCCTTGGTTTACTTTAGATTTGATTAAACCCAAACTGAGTTTTCACTCAAGCTGTGAATAAAGTACTGATGTGATTTTTCAGACAGTTGGTTGTATTAACTTAGCTTGTTTTGTTGTAATTACATCAATGTTCTTAATGAGGCTACAACAACTGGAAATCGGTTCTCAGTCTCTGTCGTAGTTGTTCTTCTTACTGTGTTTTCTTTTAAGGTCTCAATGATTTTTTTTGTTCATAAATCAAACGCTACATCAAAACCTTACTGAGTAACCCGTGTTTTCTGGATGGATTTGAATGACCTGTTTTGGTTAAAGAAATTATTTTTTCCTCTGAGGACTTTAAAATGATCTGATCTTTTTCAATTTCTAAAACTATAAAAATTTAATCTGGCATGTAAAACAAAACAAAACAAACAGCAGAGTGAGTTAATTATGTCAACATTTATAAATAAAATAAACTGTATGAGAAGTTAAATCCACAACATGACTGTAGGTATTAAAGACCCACCTGTCTGACTTTATCAGACCCTCACATTAATTTTAGTAAGGAGTTATGGCGGATTGTTTTTACACTTTCCCTTCATTTCATTAACATTCACTGGCGTTTCTTTTTAAAATGAAATTGAACAGAACTTCACTGGCATCAATATAGATGCTGAAGTAAATAAAATAACTCTATGCAAGCAGCAGTTAGGAGGATTTATGTAAAAAGATAAATTATACTATAGATTAAACCTCTGAATTGCCTTAAAGGGCTATTGTGTAATATTTAGTGTTAAAATGTGTGGGTATTTCCCTCAGATGATACGATGCTACATTCTAGCACATCACTGCATCAAACACGTATTGCAGCGACGGTAGCTGCCATGAGTCAAAAATCCTCAACATGTCATCCAAAGTGAAGTGAAGTCTTTAAAAGCTGCTAAATCCACGTAAATCTATTATTCTATATCCAAAAAAGATGGGTTTAGGTTTTTTGGTTTTTTTTAGGTTTAGGTTTTTAGGATCTACGGTTTTGCTTTCTACCTTAACGAGCAACAGTGTCTAATTAAGCCAAACTTTAGGCAGTACACTTCACTTGTCAAGGAGAAACATGGTGACTTCAGGGTCCCTTTTAAAATCTTTTTCCTTCATTAGCTCTTTGCACTTGAAGGAGGCTTGTCTGATGTTTATCCTTGTTTTTTAAATATCAGTGGTTTCTTTGTGTTTTACGTTCTCTTTTTCGCTTTCTCTGGGATGGAGAAACCGTTTCTTGTGCTGCTGCTGCATGTGCACGGTCCTGCATTGTGATGCAGTAACACAGACTTTCAGTTGTTGGCCTCTTAATCACATTGAACTGCCAGCAAGAGGAAACAAGTTGTTATGCCGTGTGTCAGTACTATTTTAATCCTCACCACCATCTGTATGATGGCAGATTGTCATGGTGTTTCGCCAACAGGTGACTGGCCTTATCAGTAAAGTAATCTGATTATTTGTAGGGGTAATAATTAATAACACATTTGAATGCAATGAAAAAGATAGATTTTCACACAATTCCCTCTAAATTTTGCAATAAAATAATGAAATGAAAAAGATTTGGCTGAATTAATGAACTTCCTTGTGCGCTTTTGTCATGATTTGTAAAAATGGCAGCTCCCTGCCCCTGCAGTACGGTTCCTCTCCCTTCAGCTGTCAGCATGATGGCGTCACTTTTGACTCTGTACTTCTTTGATATACAGTGGAGTTCATGGTCAACTCAAGGAGCAAAAGCTACCCAGCTTGTGTTCAGTTCTCTCCAAACATGGTGCTTTACTGTCAAACTTATCTGCTTTGAATTCATCTGTTAAAAGAACATTCCTTCAGGCGTCTTGTCCTTTCAGACTTGACAAACCTAAATGCTGCCATATTTTTAGAGCATTAAAAACAAAACCTTTTCTTGGCAAACCTTCCTAAAACCCATTCCTGTTCAGACCTTTTCTAACTGTACTGTCATAAACTTTAACATTTATCATGGTAACTAAAAGCTTGTCTGGTTGAGATTGAGCTCTTGGATTTTGTGTAATTATTTGACCTTTCGGGGAATTTAATGAAACATCAGCTCCTGGGAAAATTGGCAATTTAAAATGTGTGAATATTCGTTCTTTGTATATAATTGAAGAATTAAAAGTGTTAGAAAAATGACTTATGACCCTTCCTAAATTGATCGGTAGCTTCCCTGATGTCCTCCTTTTCCCTGCAGACCAGGAGCAACAACAATAACTGCCTTGTTCATGGAGGTACTCACCTGAACCGATTAAAAGCAAATGACTCCTGACTGTTACTTTGCTTAGATCCTGCGGAGGTGTTAGGAGTGTACCTACTCGTCCAAAGCATGTTTTAACAAAAAACAGCATTTCTGACTTGATTTTGCAAGAGAAAAATGCAAATCTATGATAACAAATGAATAACTGTAACTGATTAAATATTTGGGATCTGATTAAAAACATAAAATTCCTAAAATGAACAAAGGTTTGCTTTTATTTTTAATAAAAGCAACTTTGATTTTAAATATCAGATGTGTCCAGTTAGAGAGCACTCACAGTGGGAGCCACTCTGATTTTGCTTGTAAACAATTTTTTGTTTTTGTTTTTACCACACGTGCCTGGAGCTGTGTTTTTAGATGCCTCAGAACAGAAATCTGATCCATCAAAGCCCATTCAACAGGGAATAAATCCTCAAGGTCAGCATTCATATTATGGACATATTAGAAATCAGTGAAATGAGGGATTTTCAGAATCTCAAACAAAAACAAGCCACATTCATAAAAAGTTCCATTTATTTCCAAGTCATTTTATTTACAAATCTTACAAATATGTGTTATTTGAGTGTAGACCCGCATCAGAAAGATGAATAAAACATTCCTAAAAATAACCCATTAGCATTCAATTTCAGATTCTGAGACTTTGAAGCGTTCTCCTTGTTTAAACGCTGGAGAACAAACAAGTAACAAGCCTGCACCGAACCAGCGAATGTATTACAGGCCCGTTCCTGCTCTACAGGATTACTGGGTGGAGGGAATTCAAATGTGAGTCCATCTTGGCTTTAAGTTAATCCCATCAGAGCCAGCAGCAGTGCAACGCGACTACAGTACTCCCAAGCCTGCTGATGAGAGCCCACAGTGAAACAAAGAGGGACACATAACACAGGAATGGGGGGAATCTTCATTAAAAACACTACAAACACTCGATTCTAGTGCACAAAGCAAACTATTTATACAGCCTCTTAAGGCACCACACCTTATAATACTTGGTGGTAACCTTTAATTGAAAAGAAAAGTTACACAGAAAGAAAACTAAAACAAGACATTGTGGAGTTAGTGCTCCTTTAAAGCTCATGAGGCCATTTCAGATATATTCCTATATATTCCCTGGGATACTAATAATAGCCTGAGTTGTCCACTTTAATTATTATGCATGTTCTTGTGACATGGCGCCTCGTTTAATTACCAAAGACGTGCTTTAATACTATCGTCATTTCAGTCTGGGTCTAATATCCTCCTTCTTTATGGAAAACAAATGGAACACCTGAAAAATATCTATCACACCGGTGTGTTCAAGCCTATATGTTAATATCCAAATATCTGCCATCTTTTAATAAAGTCTTATCAGGAAGGTACACCGAGAACAGGGCTGGTCAGAAGTTTACATACACTCAGGTTTTTAGACAAGCGTCACGTTGGCTTGTTTTACTTTCTCCAAAACCCGTTTAGATGTGTGTTTTGGATTGTTTTTCCCTGTTTGAACACTTAACTCTGGTAGAGTTTTAACTATCTGACTCAAAATGGGATGTCAGAAAAGAAGCAAACTGGTTTGGATAGTGGTTTTAAACTACTGCATCAGTTGAACATGGTTTATCAAGAACTATCGTACTGTTATAAACAGCAAAACGAGAAGAGTCTGACTATTTGTCGCGTCACAGTAATGATGAAAATCAAGTTTAACTCATTTTCACTTAAACATATAAAGAGTTGAGTAGAGATTTTTTTCATGTTTTTTTAATAAAAGAGACATGTTTCTGTTTGCTTACGATGATAGTAGTTAGCATTGTTATTTTGTCATCCCACAACAAAAAGATAGTCTAGTTGGGTTTTTAGCTCTTTACCATTAGCATCATCAATGTCTGTTTGCCAAGATATGTTTCTTAGATCTTTGTCTTTTTGCCACGCCCCCTTGAAGTCTGCAGCTTGTTGATGAGCCACTGACTTAACTTGAATCCAGGAGTTACATTCTGATCAGCTGAGAGCGCCTGCATCATTTTATGCTCTTATAGAAAACATTTTAGTCAAAGATTTCTCCAGAAAAGACGCTGTCCCTAACCACATTGAAAGCACCTCTATTGCTGCTGCCCTGCGCCATAGGAACCGCAGCCTTTTCCACGTGCAACCAGCCATGCAGAGGCTCCCCTAAAGAGCGAGGCCGCCCACTACATCTGCAACAAGCGATAGCCACATATTTCCTTGTTCAGACCTTTATTCCCCATAGTACATCCTCCTATTGTTTTAAATGGTTCATGTTAGGAGTCAGGTTTGCATTATGTTTAGGATAAAAAGTTTGAATACTGTTTGTTTTGGTTTATTTTGAAAAGCTTTCTATGCTCAGTCCCAGGCGTTTAACAGAGTACTGCTTCTTTTAGCCAGGTGCAATTTGGTCCAGGGTTCTGTTTAAAAGCTTTGCCAATCTTTACTTAAATGGGTGTTCAGTCTGTTGCAGGGACACACATGGACAACACAAACACTGTTTGTTCTGCTTGCCTAGTTTCTTCCTAAATCTCTAAAGATTAGCATAAAATCCACACTGAGCTGTGATATCATGGCATCATTTTATCCCTTTAATACCTCCTCTATATTGACCCATTTTCACAGGATGAAACTTGACAAGGATAAAAAAAATAATCTGATCAATTATCCTATAATTTGATATGTTTTCACACAACGTACAGCCTCACGTGATAGCTTTCAGACCTGGTACCATGGATTGTCTAAAAACCAACAAACCTAAAGACCTTCAGAAGCTCAGACATGCCACAACATTACAGTGACTTTCAATAGAAAAATCGTTTGGAAATCAGCCCATGCACTTTAAGGCAAATCTCAACTGTGCAGCACAAACAGGCCAAATGCCTTCTGGAGAAATGTTTCATAGATTTAACTATTCAGTCACTATGATGTGAAGAATTTCAAGGTAATGATTCAATTTAATTGTCAAGCATAGAGGTGGAAGCAACATGCTTTGGGGCTTGCAGTGTTGAAGCATCGCGCAGTAAGGGAGGAGGATCACAGCGATTCAGCCAGACGGACAATTGAATGAAGCTAGTGGTTTAAAATCTACCCCAGACTGGCTGTGGGATGAATAAAATATTCTAACCTAAAGCATCTTAAGTTGCCCAGACCTTAGTTTGTTGAAAAACTGTGGACTAGTTGAAAAGCTACATTTGTGCCAGAATACTAAGCAAACTGAGTGAACTTTACCATTTATAATGAAAGGACAGAATTATGCCAGAAGTTCACTGGAGGTTAATTAAACCAAACATCACTGCATATCACACTGTTGAAGTTTAACCCGATGTAAACTTCTGACTGGTCCTGTAGACTAAATGAGGCAGCATCAATAAGGAGAAAACTTCTGCCGCTCTGATTTTTTTGTACCAGAAGTCGGCATTTTCGCAGTGTAAGCGGCTAAACCCTGAGTTAGCCCGGAAGCTGCTGCCGGATGGACGGTCAAGACAGGGAGAGTTTTCATGCCAAGCAGGCTGGAAACAGGGAGGGCGTAGTGTTGGCTCTGGATGCCTTGTAAGGTGGAGGGGGAGTGGACGCTAATGGTGGAGGGGCTGGGGGTGTTGGCCGCCAGGACAGCCATGGAGGTGGCGGCAGAGGAGGCGGTGGGGAGAGTCTGAGAGAAGCTCATGTTGAGGTCAACGGGGGTCGCAGAGGATGCAACCTGCATGGTGTATTTAGCCATCTCCAAGCTGGGGAGTTGGGAGGATGGTGGAGGGGTAAGAAAAGACAGTAGAATATTAAAAAAGAAGGATGGGATGGAAAAAGAAAGGAAGGGATGAGAGAAATAAGAAAACACCAAAATCAAATAGAGAATGTGTAAAAAAAAATAAATAAATATAAAGAAAGCAATAAGAATGAGGATTTTTTAATGCAGTCAAGAGAACAGACCAGTGAGTTGGAACAAATCCAGCCTCACCCAGAAACACAACAAATCTGCCCTTTACAGCAGCATGCTGTTTGGATGTCTTATCATCAGGCTGCAATGTGAAGCACCGCAGGACGTGGCTGCCCTGCGTAATGTCTCACCTGGCGTTGATGAGGTACTGGGCCACGCCGATGCTGGCCGGCGAGCCGCTGATCGTGACTTGGCGCATGGCTGAGCCATCAGTGGCGCTGGCAATTTTGATGTGAGCTCCAGAGACCTGGCGAATCTCATTGATCTTGCTTCCTTGTCTTCCAATTATGCAGCCAATAAACTAGAGAGAAGAGATTGAAAGCATGTAAATAACAAAAGAGCTCATATTTCAGGGCTGCCCAGGAATTAGATCTGACAGCAGAAGAAAGAAGGAGCTGCTGCGGCGACAGCAAAAACATTCATGTTCTAATATCGGAACATCTAAGAGTGAATTTGTGTAAGTTTTTTGCCTTGAAATGAAGTAGTATTTGATTACAAGCCGGTGGGATCGCAGCAGTGGAGGATTGACTTTTAATCTCAGCTAAGTCTCATCATTTCTGACTATGCTCATTTGTTTTCTAGTTAAACATTTTAATGTGATGGTCTGTAAATAGAGTAAAGCAGCGTGCTCTGTCTACCAACCAGCACCTCTGAAACTCAGTAATTACCATGTCAAATCTTTCTTGTTTGTTCTATGCGTGGTGTTGACTGACAATTCACAATTTTAGGGAAAGGTTACTTGCTTGACTCTTTCATGCTTCTGTGTTGGTTGCCTGGTAACAACAAGACTCAAGAAAGACAGCAGTCCAGCTAGGAAAATGGTCGGACAAGCACTTTGTTGTTTTTGCATTTCATTAAACTGACACCTATAACAAGAAGAGCCAGATCAGGGTTGAGTGGTCTTCTCTTTTTTTTTAAACTGTAAGTCTTTAGTTAGTGGCTGCCTCCGGCTGATAAGATGACAACAGTGTGAATATGAATGTCAGTTTAGTTTTTGCCTTTGTTGTTTTTTTTCAGTAAGGACTAATTATCTGACTGATTCTAAACAACAGAGCCAAAATTATACATGCAGGCCTAAATATACACACACTGATTTCCAGTTAAATGCTAACAGTGTACCTTAAAGCAGGGCCGGAGCTAAAGGGGGACCAACCCTAGTCAAGTCAGTCACTGCCCGTTCCCATGTGTATGTAATCTCCTGCCTCTGTAACAAGCAGTTCCCTTCTAAACCAGAGGGTGGCAGCAGTAATACTATCAACTTGAACCTCCTAAATAATTTAATAGTTTAATTGTTATGCTCTTTTCAGAATTATTTTTTGTGTTTTAGAAGAAGAAGTGAAAGTTATATCTTTACAGTTATTTTGGATTCTTTTATTAAATAAAAGATAAAAAATAATGTGTATTCTGATCGTTCAGAAATTTTAGACATCATCGATGTATAAATATCTTTATAAAATGATTAGCATACATAAAAATCACAACCAAATGATATTATAATCAGAAAATGGCTTTCTTTCTCATGTATGTTTTGTAATACTGTCCTCTGCGTGTATGCTTTTATTTTACTAGTCCACAATAAATAAGTGTGGAAGTTACAGCTTTCTCGGTTGCTATCTACCTGCACGGGTCTGAGGCTGGCTTTATCTCTGCCTCTACAACAGGTTACAACATAACATCTACATGGAGTGATGAAGGAGGACTGACAGCTCACATAAACAGCTAGAGGCTTTAAACTTAGAAATAGTGATAACAAACACCCATATCTCACCTTTCACCCAAAGAGCTGAAGCATTTTTAGCTTTCTGAATAAATGTCAGTTTTTCTTCTTTAGAAATCAAGAAAATGTTTTAAACATACAATAAATAACCCATTTAATCAAATCATGGTTTATATTACTTTTTACCTCCAAATGTAGATTTGTATTATTATTTTTTTTATTTATTTTTGTTAGGTAGAGGTAGAATTTTATATCATTTTAATTTTTAGATATTTTGTCTCTTCAATACAAGGATTAAAATAATGATGTAGAAAAAACAGTCCCTTTTTTGTTGTCACATCTTTTCTGGTCTTTGTAATTTTTACAGAGAGGACTGAATATGGAGCAGGTCTATTAAAAAAAAACAGAGATTTTATATGCTAATATTGCAATCTGTCTAATTTGATACCAAATGCAACCCTTAACTTAAACAGTCAATTAAGCACTTAGTATACTTCATATACATGTGCTTTTCCATACTGTATGCCAGTTATGTGATGATAAGACAGTGAAGAAAGAAACTAGATTCACCACTAATTGACATGACATCACCAACCAATCAATCCTTAAGGCTCTTCAGAAATTGACCAATCAGCATTCTTTATTTTTTCCAAAGTACCATACAGCCCTCTCCTGTAGCAGCGCTCTCTAACAACATTGCCAGGTTTTCCCACTGGGAGGTGTAGCAGACATGGGAATTTTGTTCAAAAAGACCTGTAATAAAATGCTAAATGTTATCAGTGAGCAACACTGAGAAGCTCAAGTTATTTAGAAGGTGGAAAACAACTAACTATATTTCCAAAACCAAAAATGGAGTTTTGGTAACTTGGTCCATCTTTTACATCAGTCCTTCATTAGCTGTACCTTGGTCCTATTGTGGCTCTACCTTTCTCAGACCTCCTCCTGAATATTTAGGATATCCTGAGCTATTTTTTGTATTTGTGCTGCTATATGTTTGGGCTGCTAGATCAGATGTGATCTGATGTGAATTGGTGCCAAAGAAATAAAAATTGATTTGAATTGAGTTGAATTGAATATTTTCCAACCTCACGAGCAGCTGAACGCAACAGTAACAAACAGGAGCCACCAGTTGTTCAGCTATATGAAGGTAACAAACAATTCTTCATTTTTTCTGTCATAATTAGTTTGTTCGCATGTGATTAGCTTCGAAAAGCTTGAGTTGCTTAATTAAAGACAGATGCATATGGTAATAAATTGTACCAAAGTTATTGTGTTGCCTGGGCTTTATATACAGTTACACAGTCTGATTAATTACGTGATAAAAACATGCTTCAGATTTTAACTTAATTATGTCCTATACATTCACTTACCTGCTTTTGGATCAGTCAAAGGCAACCAACACATTTTTTGATTTTAGCCAGCCTGACTTTGTCCTTGAATATTTTTCCTCTGTCTGTGATAAATGCTGGCTTTCACATTGATCTATCCGTTGCTGTCGTGAGATAACTTTACTGACTGGATGCCTGTTCTGTTTGCCTGAAGGTTTTCTGATCAAGCAAAAGGTCTCACTAAATACCTAACTGTAGGTGAAGTTGTCTCTAATTTCCAAGGAAGGGAGAAATGGAAAACCAAATGAACAAAAGACCTGAGACAGACTCAACTCCCTATGATGACTTTGACTAGTGTACATTATAGTCATGTTATGTGACATTTTATAGATATTTATGCGATTACTTCCCTCTGGTTGTTTTTTTAAGATTAACGATTACCTGCTGGCATGTTATTTGTTATTTTTGTGTTTTACACACTTAGTAAATTAAGTCCTTCATGTATATTTACATAACAATGTACGTAAAATGCTGTTTATGTATACAGGGGTTAAACAAGGAAGTAAAGGGCTAAGCTATCACTAGACCTTTGAGATGCTGTGGATCTTTTTATTTAATCAATATAGGTTGGACGTCAGACCATTTGGCTTTCTGGTAGTTCTGCATTGCTGCCAGTAGATGGCACCACATCTTTTTATGTCTGCACTTCGCACCTGATGCTGGAATTCTTTTCAGGCTCAAAAGGAAACACTTTCAGGATGGAAACTTGGTGTATCTAGCCTTATTTTGTTAGGATCAGATCTTTTTTGCTCTTGTTTGTGTATCCATATGATGTGACTTTGCACCTTCATTAGTTTTGAGAATTGTTTAATTCACTCAGTTACCTTTTAAAATTTTTTTCTTTCTTTCTGCTCACATCAGTCCTGGAGTTATCCAGCCTTCCAATCTGAGTGAGCTTCCTGGCAGGAGATTCAGCTATAATGCCAAGATTTTCCTGTTAGCTGAGCTGAGAGTTGGGACTGACTGAGATGCACAAACCAAAGTCCAAATAGATTCTGTGAAATATCTAGTTTCCGGACCCACAAAGCTGGGACTCTCCTTTACTGATCCATACCTGAGGTTCTGGAGTGTGAGTCTCCATGTGCAGGTAACCTGAACACTTTGAACTTCTGCTTTCTTTTTTATTTTCTCATATTGATTCTGATATTAGGTCGTAGAACTCTAAACTCCAAGCCATGAAAGGCATTTTTAACTTTTCAATATGCCAATACACTTTGCATAAAAAAACTTAAAGCTGCAATTCATTTATACACTCATTAGAGCATCTATTTTCTTATCTAGGCAGTTTAGTTATTTAATCTGCTGTACTGAAAATTAATAGTTGAGTTTTTTTTTATTCTGTTTCTTTTTAAAATCTCTAATTTTAATTATCTCTAATTTATTATTTTAAGTCCATTTTGACAAACTAAAGAGATTATTTTCACATTGACAACCAGAATAGTATATTCTAGTTCATCAGGCACTATAAAGACAATTTTGTGTTCTAACAAGACAATATATTATATGAAAATAGTAGAATTCTTTTAGAATTTATTTTTAGAATAGAATTTTTAGAATTATGTTTTCTGATTAAAAATGTACACATTATGCAAAAAAAATTGGTTTGTTTTAATATCACAAGTTTGCTGATCACTACAGAACTGCAGTTTATGTCAAATTTTTAATAGGTATTGAGCAAAACATTAGTAGAGGTGAATGTATTTATATATTTTATGAAGAAATGCTTTTCAAACTTGGGAAATTACTTTCTGTTGCTCAGGTGTGTTCATCCCAAAATATCCTTTTCTTGAATGTCTTAATGAAGTCATGAGGATGCAAATGTTGGTGGTGGGATATGAACAGTGGAGCACTTACATCATTGGGTATTGCCAGCTCCTGTGTACTTGTTGGTGCAGAAGCATCCAGTCCTGAAAATTAGGACAAGAAATACTAATAACAGATTGATGCTGTTGGTTTACTCATTTATGAAGTAAAAAAAACAACAACAATGCCCTTCCTTGTTTATTACTATTATATAGATAGGCAAAAAAAGTACTTGAGAAAATCAACAATATTTCTGCATATATTTGTTAAAACGTAAAGAGCTCATCAGTTATCTTGCTGCAGTTATAAATCTTATTTTCAGCTTAAACAAGGATTTCTCATAAAATGCTCTCTGAAAAGTAAAAACACCGTTGAATGTCATCAAAAAGTTCATTCATTTCAGTCATTCACCTCAAAAGGGGAAACTAAAAAGATTCTTTACACTCAAAGTGATTATATTTCAAGCATTTAATTTGGATAATTTTATTGATTGGTTTCAAAGCTACAGAAAACTCCAAAATTAGTTTGGGACCAATGGAAAAAGCGTTTTTAAAAAAGTGTCTTACTGAGATAAAAAAAAAAAATGCAAACCACAACGTCCAGAAAGGCAGCAGGCGAAATAAGTGAGCTTTGTTCCAAATGGATAAGTAAACCCTCACACTGCAGCACCTTCTTCTTGTTTGGAGATGGCGCTCTGACTAGTGTAACTATCAGAAAAAGCCAAGCACTTGAAACATCAGCTGGATCCAATCCAGTGGTCCAACTGATTAGACAGCGATGGACAATATTGGTTAATCCACACACAGTATACACACGCCACACCTTCACCTTTTGGGAAAAGGTGAAAAGGACGTAGTTATTCTTTGACTCTGCTAAAAAAAATCCTTTCAATGTTCATGGCGTCTTAATGCTGCAATAAACCCTGTTTCCTGACCACACGTTTTCCCTCCACTTAACGTTCCAGTTATCTGCTTACATAGAGCACTCTGCAAACAGCTAGCCTCTTTAGTAATGACTGTTTGCTGTTAGAAATGTATCACTCTGAGTTCTGTAGTTTTAATTTCAAATCTTTTGAGTTTAAATAATGAAATAAATGAACATTTTAAGGATATTCTAACTGATTGAGAAGCGCCTGTGATGCAATGTAATGTTTGTGGTTAGTTGGGGCAGAATAAATGAGTTTGGGACAACTGAGGTTGGGGATGGTGTGGCCAAGATGATGTTAGATTTAGGGGAGAAATGTTGTGAAGGTAAAGGATATTTTGGAGGGGATAACTGGGTGAATGGGGTCAGAATTGGGAGGAAATGAGAAATATTTACTGAAGTACGAATATTCTGCTCTTTTTTCACATTTTCCTCCCGAAAGAAGCCTAAAAGTTTCAGTCTGTAACATATTCTTTTTTTCTTTTTTTTTTCAAGTGTAAACATCTCAGCAGCTAACTTTCAAGATTATTGACAAAACAATCCTTTGGTGGCTTAACCTTTAAACTGGCTGCCCTTTTCTCTTTTCTTTCATCTGCTAAAAGCAAATACTAGTAGAAAAGCCACCACCTACAAAGATAAAAACCTGAGAGAGTCTGTAAACTCTGAGAGAATGGAGACATCCTCGATCTTCACTGAAGTGACAGCGGTGTATTGATGGTGTGATTTCCAAGAGGAGTGAAGACAGAGGGATAGATGGACTTCCCCGGGGAGCCGTGGGTACGTACCAGGAAAGGTAGGGTTGCTCTGCCCAAGGGAAGGGAGGGGGATATGCTGCATAGCCAACTGGTGAAGCTTGGTCAACTGCAGGGTAGGAAGGAAGTTAGAGCTAACCAATCAAAGTGGATTATTTCAGAGGAGCTGAAAACTACAATCTGAAGTTCACAAACATCACAGATGGTGTCAGTGTGAAAGAGATTGATCTGCCTCAGAAAGCATGCAGAAAACACACATCCCTGGCTACAACTGATTATAAATCAGATCATTTCCATTTCAATCAATGCAGGTCACTACTGTGGGTTAGTGTTAGTAATGTCAACAGATCAGGGTTACTGAAGTTTCCTCTGTGCAGAGTGGGGCTCAGAAAGGGCGTATTGGTGTGCTTGGAAGGAGTAGGCAGGAGCAGATCATTAGAACGGGTATCGTTCACTCGCATGGGTATACTTACATCTTGATGTGCAAACGCATACTGTCCTGGAATTGCAAATGCCTGAAAGGACACAAGACATGAGAGGTGATGATATAACATGCTGGAACATGCAACATGAAATAGAAACTCTGTCACAGAGTCTGAAGTGTGAGCTCAGCTCGGTGGAAATCCATTCCCTTCCACTTTTCCCTGGCTCTAATGCGTATGGATTTGCTGGAGAATCATCTAAATGTCATCTGCTGTTTGTGCCCCCTTTGACTGTGGCTTGAAATCCAATAATATAAACAGATGTCTGATAGGTCAGAGCGCACAGAGCCAAAATCCAGGACAGCAGCTTGCCAGACAGTCGAACACATGAACTTTACACGCAACCCATCTTTCAGGTTTCGTTCTGCCTGTATTCATGTACAGAGTCTGAGAAATGTAATTACACACCATGTTCAGTTACAGCCAAAAACCTGTCTGTATTGAAATGGGATTTTATATGACAGACTGAAGCATGCCGGTGCATGATTGTGAAGTGAAGGTATATGGATTCATTGGTTTTACATAGAAAAATATGAAGATTCCATTTTGTATTCAGCCCTGAACCCCTCCCATTACATCTGCTGTTTTGCTGCTGGACAGTAAACCTCAGCCCCTGAAGGAAGTTTGTTTTCAGTAGGTTTCCTGTCTAACTGTCCAGTATTTCACTTTAACCATTATTGTGATCCAGACCCAGGAGAACCTTCCCTACAGCATGAATGTGTCACCACTTTCCGTGACTGGAATTATCAGGGTGGTATGAAGGCTTAGTTTTCCTCAATACATATTAGATCAGAAATTAAAATCTCTGACTACAGTTTCCATGGAGCTGTTTCTCTGGTTCATGTTATCCAAGCAGATATTGGTTGACAGCCAGGTATTGGTTAGTTTGAAATGTTACCATTTATTTTTTCCAGTGATTGACTGAACAGAACTCTGTGAGACTTTTAAAGGTTTAACTTAAAATTTCTTCACAGGTTTCTTTCTGACCTGTCTGCTGTGTTCCCTTGTCTTCTTGATGCTTCTGGTAAAAGCCTTCACCCTTTGAACTTGAATTAGTAGTGACATTGTGGAGACGGTGTTATACAAGAGCATATAATACTTTCCAAATTATTATTAGTAAAAAAAGTAAAACAATCTTTATATTTCCTTCCTCTTCACAAATATGTACCAGTTTTTGTTGGCTTTGTGAAATTTAGTATCTCAAAATAATTATCAGAATTATTTGTTGTAACCCCTCGGGTATATAGAGGACTGAATAAAAACAAATTAAATAACTGAATATATATTCAAATTTCTCATGCCATAAATAAATATCATTAACGTTAACATTGATAATGATATGTACCTTTGATTTATTTTATATATGATCAAATAATTAATTACACCATTAAATTATAAAATGCGCAAATAAAAAATGTTATGTCACTTTGAATAAATTATATATCATCTGAATTGATCATTAAATTATTTATGTCATTTTTTCACCAGGAGTTACCAGGTTGCCTTTAGGGGTTAACCAATCTCTAGTATTGCTATTTTGCAGATGTGTGTTAATCATTATAGAAAATCTCAATAAAATACACTGAAATGTGTTAAATGAAAAAATGAAAAAGTAGCATTTAAAATGGGATATTATGTAAGGTCTGACACTTAAAAATATTACCATATCACCATCTACCTTATTGCATCTTGTTAAATTGACTCTCATTACCTCTTTGTGCATGTGGTGTTTTGGATATTACTTTTTGTTGCACATTGAGTCCAAGAGAATCAGCATTTTAATTTGGCTGCATTTCATGCATATGTACCAAATCTGACAATACAACTGAAACAAACACTGAAGTAATCACTTTCTGGCTCTTGCCCTCTTAATCATCATGCCTTTATGATTTCTCTGCTTACGGCATCTCAAAATGAACTCAGTACAGTATGTTCACCCAAATGAGTCCCTCTAGTGGTTAATGATCAGTGTGCTGCGGTTGCCGAATGTTTTTCTTCTTAAAACTCTTTGATTAAACACTTACTTGTGCAGAATGCTGTGGTGCCAGTACAGCATGAGCTCCAGCAGGAAGGACCTTGGGACGGTAAGGAATGGTTGCTCCTTTCGGTGGAGACTGGAGGTGCGGCCATGCAAACCAAAGAGGCAGAAAACATAATGCACTCCTACAGCTGGCAGTGGTGCATTTTATGTGCTGCTTTATACTACTCAATCAGCATTTTTATGCCCCTTGCATCTGCAGTGAAAGGTACATGAGACCCTGAAGCAAATAAAGCTGTGAGCAGACCCCATAATGAGAAATAAGTTGAAACTTAAATCCAAGCCCAGCGCTTCGGCTGATGCAGTGGGAATACATTAACAGTAAATTCTGCTGCTGACAGCCTTCAAAAATACTAAGTAGGAAAACAAATAAGTTCAGATGCTCAACAAGGAGTTACTGATGAAATAAATGAGAAATTATATTATGGAGCAAACCTGCAACCAGCAGAATACACATTAGGACACAAACGTCTACCTAAAAACTACACATATATTGGTGTTTTGCAATTACTGAATTATGCTCATATCAGGCAGCTTTATAATTTCTCTAGTTTTGCAAAACCCTGTTCTGAATAGATGCAGCACAATCTGCACGTTGGGCAGCTGAATGTGAAGATCATCTGCTGTCTGACGGAGCTCACCTCCAGCATCACGGAGCAGATGTGCCTCACACACTGAGTGATGGCCTGTGGAGTGCCGGAGATTGTGACAGCCCTCTCTGTAGAGTCCGGCAGCATGTCTCCCGCCACCTGAACCTGAGCGCCTGTGGTCTTTACATCAGCAGAAAAACACAGAGGAGACAAAGGTTGTTTATTCCCAAAAATAACATTCCATCTTACAGAGTGAAATGCATTTGGAAGCACCTTCAGACTAGTCCAGACCCACTGTGACCTGCAGGGAGCAGCTGCAGGCTAAAAGGCAATACATGCTCCAGTATATGAAGAGGCAGTTGCAGATATTGTCCATTCGGAAGGTTGTTCAAACTAAGCTGAACTGTACAGGAATATTCTTAAGCAGCGACCAAAGAGCACATATTTAACAGCACAGAAAAACAAGAAATGTTTGATTTGTGTTTCTGATGAAAAGGCTACCCAAGAGAGAAGTATTTTTATTTATGTTTGGGTGCAAAAGAACAACTTTCTGCTGGGAAAGACGGAGGCAAAAAAAAAACCCTCTTACCTCTCTTATCTCTTTGATCTTAGAACCTCCTTTTCCGATAAGCGAGCCACACTGGCTCCCTGGGAAAACCAGACGCAGTGTCACAGGTGGCTTGCTTGTCACGTTGCTGTTTGTCATGGCTGCTGTGATATCCTGAGGGAGAATTCAAAAAATATGTTTCTGCTTTTTTCCCTCTGTTTTATTTACAGAATGTCAAATTTGTTTGATGTGTCCTTTTCAGTTATTTTATAAAGCTGTAGGAGCTGAAAGTTTCTCAAAACTTCTCTGTCATAGCGAATGATGCAGATTAATGTGCAGTCATGGCAAAAACAAAGTACAACCTTATTCATCTCAAAGAGTTTACCAGCTTCTAAAATATTTGACCTTAAGTGTATCAATTACACAAGTGGCACATTGTATTAAGCCTATTAAACAAAGGGAAAACGCTCCAATCATTAGTTTTCATTTTCAAAGCAAGTAGAGGAGCTGCTGCATCTCTGATCATCATCATGTAACCACCTAAACAAAAACAGGAGTTTAAGCTACATTTGTGTTTAAACATAATGCCAAGGAAGCAACAACATCAGTAATGTCTTTAGAAAGGCAGCTGTTACTCTGCATCCACCTGGGATGGTCAAAATACCTTTTTTTTACAAGAGCATCAGTCTGTCATTGTTCCTCCGTCAGTGTGTTTGCTCATCCACAACAAAGGATCTTCACTCATCTAGGACTTGTACACGTCTGGAAACAGGCAGCAAGCATCTCTGCTGACCCCACACATCCTGGACACTAGATTTTTATACCTTTCAGCTTGTTTTTACCATTTTCACAAACAAATTTCCCTACAGTGAGACGATAAAAGTATAGTAAGTCCTATTTTCCTACCTTTAAACCTTTTTTATTTCTATATTTTTGAGTCCATCTGTCCCTATCCTGACATAGAAAATAAAGGGAAAGATTCCCCCACATTTAAGACAGTTGCCAATCTTCCCAGGAGATTCCATGGACATTCATGGTGCTTCCACAGCTTGTTTGGAAGCGTTTTTTTAAGACTAAAAGATTTCTTGAGCAATGTCCTATGAGCAGATTTGGAAATATTGCTGCCATTTTGAAGAGAAGAGAGCAGAGCACATAGCACACCTTATACCAGCTGCCAGGCAGGGTGAGGAAAGGACAATGATTGGGTTTGCTTTGCAACCACAGGACATAGACAGCTTACAGTCACTGAGATAAACAGTTCATTAAAGGCTTTACCAAATGTGTTTTTAGAGTCAAATGCGAAACTTGGTCAAAACTCTATTGAGCAAGAAATGAAGCAAGGTTGTCTGAAGTCAAAATTCCTCCACAGAAATGTGAGAAACAAATATAAAAACATAAATCAATCCTGTTCTTTAATCATTCGGTGTATTTGGTTTCTTGAAAACATGTATCATACTTATCTAATAAATAAAGACAAGGTGGAGTATAAAGTGTGTTTTTTGTACTCTTGTGGTCAGAATTAAATTATCTTGAATCCAATAAATAATCAAGGATCAAATTAGCTGCAAATTGGTTTCTAATCCCGTTTTCTTTACCTCCTCAAACTTCTGTGCAATCATGGAGAAGGCTCTGTAGATTCCCTCTGTAGGTCCTGTGATTGTCACTATTCTCTCAGGAGACGATCCCTCCGATATGTTGATGCGAGCACCACTCTATAAACATACCAGAGGATTAGTTATTCAAGCTTTCTTTTGTTCAGCCTGGATTTATAAAAGCTTTGCTCGCCACCATGCATTAAAGAGTCCTCACCTCCTCCCTCATCTTCTTTACCGTTTCTCCTTTCTGAAATTATCAAGAAAAAAAAACGTATTGGTTTTATGAGGAAAATTCAATGCGATAATAACTGCTAAAATGTACCTTTCCAATTATGCTCCCCACTTCCTGTGAGAGAAAATAAAGGAACAAGTGAACAAGAGGCAGCATGGACTCTCACCTTTACAGCAGGTTTTAATCATTTCATAAGCAGTTAAAACCAGATGGGTCATTACAGGAAAAACACAGTCCTGAAGATCTGCACATCTGCTGATTACCTTTCCGTGCATCAGCAGCCTCAGTGTTAGCGTGACGTTAAGACTGCTATCTAACACCATTTCTTCCTTGTCCGACATCCTCTGTGATTTCAGATCTTTAAGGTAAACACTCTGCAAAAAGAAAGACAGTGCCCATGCTTTAGAAGGGACGTAATGCCTCAGGATGTGCAGGAAATGATGTGCAAAATTGAGGAGGAAATCATCCACGTCCAAGAATATATTTCAAAGAAGCAGATTTATCTGTGTTCAGACTTTGGGTGAGTTTAGTCTTTGGTTAGCTATCACTAAGTTATACATTGAGAAGAAATACTGATATATGAATCTGAAATGTGTTCTTTTATCATACTATTTACCCCTGCAACAAGTCAGACGCTTGTGCTAAAAACCGTAAAAAGACATTAAAATCATCATATCCTGTCCTCAACCTAAAATGGTAAAGATAAGAGCTTTTATTATGTGGGTCTAAATTCAAGATAGGTAGAAATGAAAATTCTCCTGAGGATTTACAGATGGATTTTAATAATACCTAAGGTACTTCAAATAAGTATTCAGACCTCATTAACTTACTGGGGTTGTCATTTTATAACATTTAAAACTTCTACTGGGATTTCATAGAAAGGAGGGAATATTTGGGAAAAAAGGCAAATATTTTTTTACTTTTTAAAATTCAAAGTCTGGAGTTTGTGTTGAAAATTTGGTATAAAAATCAAGTTTGACCATTGCCTAATGTAAATAAGTCATTTATTTCTGGTATTAATTCAGCTGTTTTTGTAAGGTTACAGGGGTTTGTTGTTTTTATTATTGTACAAATAACATAAAGAGATCCACAATAAAGCAGAGTCTGGTTCTACAATAACACCCCAAGCTTTAAAGAGATCAGGATTTAAAATTCCATTCTCTCTTTAAAAATAAACACTTAAAAAAATTGAAACCCACCTAAACTTCTAGGGCAAGTAACCACAGCTCAGGGGAGAGGATGTGTCAACAGGAAACCTATTAGGCATTTATTCCACATGTCTGGCCTTTACCAAAGAGTGGCAAGTAGACTTCACAGTTACATGGGAGCCATGGGAATTTCTATTTCTATTTTAAACCTTTGAAATTACTAAAGGGATACAGTGTAAACTCCAGAATATTTAGCAAAATTTAAAAAGATGAAGACTATCAGTTACCCAGTTACATCTCCATGTAGATTTTGGTTTAATCAAAATGTGTCATTATGGTGACTAAAAAATGTTACATGCTCCTATTTAACATTTAATTATTTGAATTTAAAAATTTCATTTGCAGAGTTTAAGTTTTATGTTTAGTTGCTTCTTTACTCCAAACTACTAATACAAACAAACTAAGACATCCTAATCCTGCATGTTAGCCAAATTTTCCCTTTATATGCACTCGGTATTATACTGACATGAATTAGCATAATGTTTATTTCATCACATTAGCTGTGAGCATCATTTTGTTGATATTTGTTTACCTGATGCTTCGGAAACACTAAACAGTCTCAATTAAATCCAATAGCAACCTCTCTAATTGTCTTACAGCATTAGCCACGCCCATTGTTAACCAGTCAACCAGTGGGATCCTAATATCAAACTCTGCTCAAGTGCTTCCCTTTTACAGTTAAGTTGTTCCTCATGCTTAATTAATACACAAATAATTTAGATTGATA
>JAUZNJ010082242.1:0-23784 GCA_034780135.1 Jordanella pulchra | reverse complement strand
CCCCCCCCCCCCCCCCCCCGAAGCATGCCGGCAGACAGCCCAGTGGCGGGACATTAAGAATGCTTGGCTGGGTTTTCCAGGGAAGGGAGAGCCTCCAGTTCTGAGCTCTCTATATGCAAGAGTTGTAGAACTGTTTAATACAAGGATCCAGGCAGAGTACACAAACAATACAGTTTAGTGTTCACTCGGCACCACAAAGCACACGCACACCAACTGCCTCTCCAATTAAACATCATTAACACAATCCCCTAGGTGTGCTTCCCACTTAAGTGTGATGCGAATGTCTGCCTTTCGCCAGGCTGACAGACTGGCTTAATTGGCTTCTGAAAGACACAAACGGCCTTATGTAAGCCAGACTCTGAGTGCCGCTCCTGATAGATAAAGAAAAATGAAAAAAAATCAGCAAAAGAAATGCAGTTCTTCAAGCAAGAATGAGCACAAACTTGGAGGAAGTCTACTTGTCTAGTTTTCATCACTCACAGAAACCTCTACCTGTTAGCCAGACGCACAAAAACACAGACACCTCATTATTTTCTTTATATTCAAATGTCTTTTATATTCAAAAATATCATCCAAGCATTTACAGTGTATTACAACAAATGAGTCTATGCAACTGCTGACAGCCTTTACAGAAAATGAAGAAATATATTCGTTTTTTGATCTATGTTACAAACCAGCGACAGCAAAAAGAGAAGAGAAGGAGGACACGCCCGGATCTCCTCCTGGATTAGCCCTGTAGACCCGACGCCACCGAGTCAGGTGGAGGCTCAACGCTCCGCTCCTGTGGGCAAAACTACGCAATGATCCAGTGACGGTAGAAACCTCTGTGACTCCCAGGGAGTCACCATGTCTAAAAATACTTTGCAGATGCAGAGAAACCTTGGAGATCAAACTTCCATCATAGGCGTTTGGTCTCAACAGCAATGATGTTTTAAAGTCTCTGCCACCTACACGGTCCCTGAAGTGCTCGTGGAACAGCGCTGCCTGATCTGAGATCAGTCCTCCGTGTCCCTTCTGCAGTCAGGGTTCGGTTTGCAGTGTTTGATAGTTGTGAGCTAGATGCTGTATCCTTCACATTGCTACAGAGTCTGTGCTGCCTGTCGTCTCCTCCGAGCCCCCGAAATGTCCCTCGTAGGATCTAGGTGCTTTTGATGCCTTCAAAGCCACAGAAGTTCCAGCGTTTCTCCAGACTTGCTCCGACGCCAGTTAGCTCCTGCCTGAAGGTGCAGGGCAGCCGGGAAAGGAGAGCCTCCACCTCGCTGGGGTTAATCTGCAGACACAGACACAGCATGTCCACCAGTCAGGAGGCGTTTTACTTATTTGTGCTGCGTTCTGTCCGCAGTTTTACTTTTATCTAATTGAAGGTAGACAAGAGTCCCCCCCCCCCCCCCCCCCAAAAAAATACATAAATAAAACAAAAACAAAGAAATAAAGACAAAAAAAAAGAAAAAATACGAGCTCTAGTCATCCAAACCATCAACTAGACAAAAGTTTTTCCAAATTATTTTTTAACATTTTTTATACTTGTTGGCTAAAAGAGACACATCAACAGGACCAGAGGTGAGTAGTTACTAGTTATTTTTATTTTCGATAAGTACTTTTAGGAGTAGTTTCACCCCAACATACTTTTTACTTGGCTAAGACTCTTTGTGAGTAAATCTTTGGCTACTCTATAAACTACGAGTAACTACCGAAAAAACAATAAACAACCACATTTAAACCTAAAATTGTATCATTTTAAACAGTTATACAGTTACTCCGTATTTAAGTAGCCTTTTTACTGCACCAAGTATTTTGTTTTAATTGTATTTGAGTAATTTATTGTATGGCTACTGTTTCCTTTTACTTGAGTAGAAATTTGAGTAATTCTACTTTTACTTGAGAACATTTTCTTCGTACTCTAAACGCCTCTGAAATGGAAAAATGAAATGTGACTCGCTCATTCTGTTTGGTTTCCAGTTGAATTTTACAAGAAAAAAAACAAAAGTGGAAATTATTCATCATGTTTGCCATTTTAAGCTAGGCTGTAGAAACGAAGTATCATCTCTAAGCTGCGCCTCCTAGATCCCACATTTTCTCAAACGTATCTGATACGTTTACCCCAGAAAACCTCAATGTATCACAGAAAAACATTTTCTGTTGACTAAATGATTAAAACAACCGTAAAGATATTTTCTCCTCTGAGTCGCCCCTACGTTCACGCTTTCTTCTCTCTGACTCCACACAACATCAGTGGGCCTAAACCGTCCACTGACATGAGTGGGCTGAGGATCAGTCGGTCAACCGAACTCCCAGCTGATGACATCAAAACGAACTGTTTAAGAAGCTACGATCCACCTGCCTCATCTTGAATGAAGCTGTGGGATGTCCGCATCCAGTGTTTAGACAGTGACACATTAAGGTCCACCATGCAAACAGGATTGCCGTTTTACAATGAAGCGGTGTGTGTGGAGCCAGGAGATAAGCGCAGAGGACTGAGCTTGCAGTTGGGGAGTCTAGCCAAGGATATTGACAAAACTCTGTAGGCTGAGTGGTGTGTGTGGCAGCGTGGGAACAACAGATGCACAGAGAAAAGAAAAAAAAAGAAAAATCAGACGCACACAGACAGAAAAGCGTGGGCACATAAGCCAACACACCAAAGTAGATAAATAAAAAAAAAAACAACACATGAGAGGACAGTCACATTTACTGCATACGTAAGGATGAGTCAATCTGGTGATGAAAACACGCAGAGACAGACAACAGCAACTTCTCTAGTGGCCGGGGGAAAGTTTGAAAAGATGACACATTGAATATTCTAACGGTGAGCTAAATAATAGTTTTGAAGAAGAGAATCACGCAGATGGAAACTAATTTCAGTCCCACTCTTTGGAGGTGACGCTAAAGGGGGGTGATTTGGAGGCTTCAATCCAAGTGGCAGAAAGGAGTCATAATGGGAGCGAATTGCCTCATCAGAAAGACGATGAGACGATGTGGCTGCACTTCATCAAAGATGAATGTCGGAGCGCTGAGATGGTGCTTGGTTTCCTGTGACAAACTGATGGATCGGTTTTAATATATTCTCCATATCAGGAGGATTCCCACAACAAGGCAGAGATGGCAAGAAGCAGAGGTGTTAAATATGATTACAGCTAGAGCAAAGGTAAAAGGTCAAGTTACTCTAAAATAACAGAACAAAAGTATCTTTGATTTACTTCAAGATCAGCTTCTCCATTTAAATCAAGGGTGACCAAAGTGGGAGTCGTGGCCATTTGTGGCTCTCACATTGTTTTTTTGTGCCACATTACAGAAGTGTCTCCTTGAAGGACATTGATTTTTTAATAACATTTTTCAAATGAAAAATATAAGCTACAACACAAGGTGATGAACTTTAAGTCATCAAGTTTCATTACTTTAGTTTTTTAAACAATAAATCAACAACAACTGTTCAGAAAATTTCTCTCAAAAGCAGATTTAACACGCTTTAAATCGGCCTCATAACAGTAAGCAGTTTGGAAGAAAAAAATTAGCAACGTCCTGTTGTTATTTATGAAAGAAATATAGTCTCATTGGAATTGTTTTTTTTTTGTTGTTGTTTTTTTTAAACAATACATTTTTTTCAACTGCAATTATTTTCTTGTTTTTACTCAACTCTGTCAACAACAAATTTCACCTGCGAAAAGCTCTGACTAAAGCTGGGTTCAACAAAAGTGTTGAAAAACAGTTTTCAGCATGAATTAAAACACTAAGTTTCCATGGCGACTAAAGCATACTAGTTCTATAACTAGGATTCGTTAAATGAAAGCACCAGCAGCTAACTTAAGAAACCTTTCGCACTGCTGTGTGAAGTGATCAAATGAGCGTCTCTGATTGGCTAAAAGCTTTGGCTTCAGTGATCAACGCATTTGGAGATGAAATCTACGCAGATTTTGCTGTTAAATTTAAAGTAAAAAAAAAAAGTTATAAATTTAATGTCTGGTTCTAATGAGACTAAACATCTTCCATCATTTTCAAACTTTCAGAAAAACTAACTCCTGTTTTTTTTAGCAGTGGGAAAAAACCTTGAAATAATCTGACATAAATGTTAGAAATTTATCACCGTGGAAAGAAAAGTTGATAATAAATCATTTTTTTCGCTTTCCAGAGTGAATCACTATAAGAATGTAATCTTTAGTTATTATTCTAACTTATTGAGCTACACCTGCTTTTCCCTAAACTTCTTACTCTCTGTCCTGTTCTTGACTAAAAATCCATTGGAGGTTAGCTCAAGGAGGCCAAAATGAAGGAGTAAGACCCAAGCAGAATCTGAAAAGCATGACTGTAAGAAATGGGACGGAAATCCTGCAAAGACCTGAAAGAACCAGAGAGATGCTTCACTTGATCATCTACTGAACTGACAATTTCTCAGCTAATAATATTTCAGAAGCATAGATATGAAAACCTATTTCCCAACTGTCAAACTGTGTTATCTGTGATGTTTATTACATCAACAAGAGAGAATGTGTTTAGCAGAGCTTTTTAAAAGCAAGGTAGCTTTGGCTGCACTCGGTGCGATTAAATAAAACAGCCAGCGTTTGGATTCTCAAACAAATTAACTGTAATAATAAAAAAAGAGTTGTAAATTATATGTCTATACTTGTTTTTCTCTCTTTATGCAAACTAATTTATCTGTAAAAAAAAAAAAAAAAAGTACAAGTGGCTTCAGGTCAGAAAAATAAAATGTTCTACTGGTTGAAAGAGAAACTCTGAAGGCCTGGAGAAAAACTGACAACTTTAAAGTGTCATTGAAGTTTGGCTCAGAGGAAGAAAACATTTCTATTTTCACAGTGCTTTAAGTTCAATTCATTCAGGATTATGGAAGCACTCACCGTGTGCAACAGGCTCCAAATCATTGCAAATCTTAGATTTTACATAAATGTGGAACAAGTCTATAAAATCAGTTCTGTAAAGTTCTCATCAGTACATTTACTTGTGGTCATATTTCTGTGAGTCTCTAAGTAAATATATCCTAAGGACAGTGTGTGGTCCAGCAGCCACAGCACTGATGCCTGTAGAGACTGGTTTTAGTTAGTTTAAATATAAAACATGAAAATCCTGATAGAACAATTAATAATATATTAGCAGATATGAAATGTTTGCTCTTTAATCAGAAATCTTGAAGGTTGCTGGAGTTTTGTCAGCCTCTTCATCGCTCAACACCACAGAAGTGGAGAAAACTTCTCTATTTTGCCTAAGGCCGCCGTCCATGCAGAAGAAGGTACACTCCTGTGTTCTCTCAGGTCTTCTACAGGTCTAAAATGATTCTGGAGGTTCAGGAGGATTATTGCAGTTGGCAGGTTTCACCGCAATTTCCCTGTAGTAAACCTAAGACTGCTGGGCTGAAAAAACTATTTTAGCCACTGTCTTTGTAAAAGTGTAGACATTTGCTGTCTAGATATTAAAGAATTGCATCCAGTGAATTTAAACATATCCAGGCAGAATTTAGTTAAATAGCTAAAGTCAGCTAAAACCTGGCCTGCTTCATTAGTTGTTGGCCATCTTTGGATTTAATCACTTTTCTACATCCTCATTTATCAAAAGATCACTATTAATATCTTTTTCAAAACCCTGCAAAAAAAAAAAATCAATCAATTGGCTTTAGAAGGTCTATTATTCCATTTTCTTTAAAACCCTTTTGGGAAATCTAAAAATAAACTTTATTTCTGGGAAGGAATAAATCGGGATATTATCTTATTTCCACATTTATTCCCATTTAAAAGTCTGAACTTACAGACAGGTTTTATCACATCAGGGCAACATGATGCTAACACTGTTTCCGAGGCATTTCGAAGGAGGCTTGGCAAGCGAGCGGTCAGACAGTAGGAGTCCATCCAAAAGAAGACTTTATTTAATGAGTCCTGGAACTGATAGAAAGGAACTTTGAAAAAGAATGTAAGACGAGCTTTTCTACTAAACGGAGAATAATCAATATTTGAAATAAACACTAAGAAGCCCTGGTCTGGCTGCCTAAACAAGTTCAGGCAGAAAGCAAAACAAGTAGATGTGAAAAAAGCCTCCCAAACCTCTAGCATGTCCTCTCAGGACCTGCAGACGTCCACTGCAATAATTAACCTAAAAACTACACGCTCCTACAATCAGAGAGAGAAAGCATAAAGATATGGAAGAGATCGTTCTCTACAAAAACACAAAGGTTAAAGCTAAAAGGGCTGAGAAAGAGAATAAATAGTAGATGACGACAAGGAGCTCTTAGTGATGCTCTGTCAGGATGAGTCTAATACTGCGTTAGTTGAACACAGGAACATGATTCTAAAATGTGTTTTTTAGCCTCAACTAAAAAAAAAAAACAAAGTAGTTTTTGTTGAGATGTTTTGTTCAATGAGTAAAACAAGGTTAAATTTTTTAGTTATTTAAATGTCATGAAACATGTTTCTTTTCCAAAAACATAAAACCGCAGCTTCATGTTTCTTAGTAAAACTACATTTCCAGAGAGATGTCCTACTTTTTTTTTTTTCACAAGTGATGAAGCTAAAAAAAATGAGAGCTGTCAATCTTCTCATTTATCACCCAGCAGGAGAGCGAGTGAGTATCTATGAGGACGTCAAACTGTCCTTTAAAGTGGTTTTGTTTCAGAGAACATCTGGAGAATCCATCCTCCTCTATGGAACAGCCTGCAAAAAGCATTAGGGAGGTCCGCTCACATTAAGTATGAGGGAATATACGAGCCCATATGTCAGCCCAGCAGGGCGGACCAGCACACCGTCTATTTGAATGCATGTGATCTAGATTTATACCAAAGGGCAGCACGGTTCCAGTACTCCTCTGTGCAACTTTGATTCATGTGAGAACATTACCTTGGTGTCCAAACGCTGGAGGTAGGAACAGATGTACTCTATGCTAGCTCCAAACGGGTGGACATGCAGGAAGGTTGAGATGATCCCTGAGGTAAGAAAAATAATAATTAGTCATGCAAAGATGTTAACTTCCAGCTTCTTTCAACCATTAAACATTGACAAATCACCAGAGGACGTCGGCAGCCGCAGCTTTCCAACCCTGTGCCGTCTCCTCGGGCTGAGAGGAGGACCGGCTTTAAGCGACTCCTTCCCAGTCCCATTACTGTTAAAAGCCTCTTGTATGTTGTCGCTCCAGATTAGAAACAGAGTTTAATGATGCCTTTGATGCTGTTGTCTCTGATCAAAGCCGCACGCTCCCCGAGCACAAACAAACCATCTGCCATCAGCTCGCAGAGGAAGACCAGAGGAGAGCTAGTCCTCCATCTACGCTCACTAACCACTGATGGAGCTGCAACGCTCCTTCAATCTGCACAGCTTCTGCCTGAGCAAAAACACAACAGCCATTTGGAGCTTTTAGAAAGGGAAAAAAGGCCTCACCAAGATTTCATTTTAGTCATCTGCAGGACATCTTTCAGTTCTCTGGAGCTGCTCAGATGAACTGAAGTTTAACAAGTCCAAATGGATCCGTGATTTATTTATCTGAATTTAACTACTGGAAAAAAAAAAGGCTTTGCTCTGCATGTCTGCTATAGAAACACCAATAAAGATTCTCTGTGACCATAAACAGACTTCTGTAGATTCAAAGCGTGCTTCAGCTGCACGGTCGGATTTATCTTGCCTTTAAACTGGTAGATTAAAATGTGAATAATTGTTGCTATCTTCGAGAAATGAACAGAAACAACATGTGTTTGTTCTTTTTTCATGCTGCAGCTTGTTCAGTCTGGTAATTCAACTCAACCATAGAGCAGCATCTGCAGCTTAGTCTCTGACAGCAGGCATTCTGTCAACTAAACATAAACTATGTAAATACAACATAGCCTGCAGCAAAGACTAGAATTACTCCAAATACAAAACTTCAACACTTATGTTCTGGTAGGAATATAAAATAATGATAAATCATGTTTTCTGACAGGCATAAATATCTTTTCCCCCTCTGTTTTTTTTTACTCTTTATTTCCCCCTCATATCTCCATATGGCATAACAAAGTGCCGTATAAAAAATAATACATGTAAATATCTTATTTACTAGTGTATCACTCTAAACAGTGGCCGTTCACTTTACTTGTCTTTGATTTGAGTACGACTCAATTAATTTAATGACCATAATTAGGAAGGCAAGAATCTGTCTAATGTGTCACAGTTGGTTCTCTATGTCAGAGTTAAACTGAGGGTTTAGAAACATCACAGGATAAAGTCGTCTGCCAAACGATTGTCACACCTCCTTATTTGGAAATGATGAGCTAGACCAGAAACACTGCATGTTTGCAGGGTGGAAAGAAAATGATGCATAATATTTCAACTTTTGAAAATCCAAACATATCCAACAGAACGGATAGAATCAGCTCCATAGTTAAGACTTCGCAAAAGCAGCTTTTCTTATAATTACAGCTGAGAGTTTTTTTTTAGGGTAAATTATCAGCTTTGCGAATATAAAGTGTGAAATGTGTAGCTTGTACAGGTAGATGTTTAAACTCGGGGCTTGAAAAGCGACACAGAAAATTAAAACACGAATCTCTTTTATCACTTTTGCACGGCTCTAAAACCAAACAGTGGAGGTTTGATTCAGATCACACTGCAAGTCTGCCCAACAATTAAATGTTTTTAGTCAAATCCAAAAAAATATTTTCGGTCTTAAACTGCTTTGATAATGTCAACATCTGTCAAATTTCATGGAGACGTGTAGGGCATCACCCTGCTGACGACGCCTGCCACTAGTCGCTGTCGTTGTGTGTTGATCCCATCAGACTGCTCTGTTTTAACACACGGCGCTTTGATCTGCTCCGTTCCACCGTAGCTCCAACGCTACGATAGAATGGAGCAGATTTAAATTAAACCACCTTTAGATACCCTGGATCTTAACATGAGGGAAACATAAACACCAAACATTGAATGACATGTTTGAATGATATTTATTCGATCAACATAAAACACTTTAATTAAATAACGTCAGAAAATAACGTCAGTGTGAAGAAGTGTGAAGGACCTCAGCTTACCAACAAGCAAGGCTTCCCTCTCGGAGTGAACGGGACTTGTTGAGTTCTTCTCTGTGGGACCTCTTTTCTCCTGGCTGCAGGAAAGTGTTGCTTCCTGCAAACATATAAACACAAGAGGGAAACCTATGAATGCATCAGCCATTAGCCACAGGAGGAAACATTAAGGCGTAAAAATCATAAAGAACTAGATTTTAGGCTACATTTGGTCATCCTGGTATCAGATGGACTTATTCAATAATTGTTTTGGGATCTTTTTTTCTAAGGGTTTGGAGAAGCTTGATTTTGTAAAATTTTCTGGTACACGTATCAAAGTAGTCAAACACACACATACAGGATATCTGTGGATCGCCTGGTTTATGATCTATAAAAATAAAAACTAAATGAATCCAAAACGTTTTTTTCCACATATAGTTAACCACAAAAAACAAACAAACAAAAAAAAAATATCAAAACTTGGCGCATTAATCTAGTTGCATAAATTTAAACCATCTTTAACTAATTCAAACATCGAAAAATCCGATTCCTTTTCATTTAGTCTTGATGGGTAGAAGTCTGGCCGCATCCATCATCTATATAACAGCCTTGTAAAGGTTACCAAAATCTATGAGCAAAAAAAAAAAAAAAAAACAAACAAAAAACACAGATCTGTGTCTGCTGCCCTCTTCAGGTGACCTTACAAACATCCTGCCAAAGTTCTAGACTTTGCTTTGGCTATTTAAAAACCTGGATTTTTCTCAGATGAAACAAATATTTAGATGATTATTTGCATAAATGAACTGCCACTTAACAAGATCAGACCCAATCTAGAAGTTTTGGATCTTTACTCTGTTATACCACCCAATTATATTAAGGATTTAACAATCAAAAACCTCACAAGACAAACTTGGTTGCAGCCTTGTCACGAATGTAAAATGTCAACTTAAAGATGGACTTAAATCAAACTTATTTCAGACGCACCAAATAAAAAAAATAAATAAAATACATTCATGCACCTGATGAATGTATGTAAACATCCGACAGTATATATAAGAAGAAGAAAGTTCCACCAGATCAACGCATCAATCCTAGAAATCAATGAAAATACAGATGAAGTTTAGAAGGATCATCAGACATCAGCTGCTGTATATTTCTAGCTGAATGAAACATGTCAAACAACCCCCTCATCCCTCCACACACGCACACACATTAACAAAATTAGATAAGCCTTAAGAAAGCAGCGGCATCGGGAAGAGACTTGGAAGGTAAATGATTAAACAGTTTGCTCGAGATCTCTGACAGGTGGCAGAGAAAAGGCAGAGGAGTTAATATCTGTTTATTGTCCAACATATTACAGTGTGTAATGTTTCCACTTATGCTGTGGGATGCCTGGTGGCCCTGTTTAGTTTTTAATCTATTCATCACACTGTTAGGAGACACCGGTGTGTGGGAGTGTAGACGAATACACATGTCCAAAACATTTTAGTGTTTACGGCTCCTTTATTTCCAATCTTGCCTGTCTCTGGGTGATTAATCCGATGACAAGTGTATTTACAGCAAGTTAAACCACTTTAGGCTTAAATGATCTGTTATGTCAGTGGAGGAAGTTAAAGGAAAAGGAGCTAAGTAGAGAGACGGCAAACATTAAAATCATGTTGAAATCCTAAATGGTAAAAAGAGCTTTAAAAGTTTTTCCACTTACAGCAGTCTGATTGTTGCTCTCCTCACTGCATCCATCACCGGGCTTCGACATCTCCAACTACAACACATGAGGAACCACACATGAATGAAAGCTTTGGACATACACGTTCAAACATTGCTTACCATGGAAGTACAGTTCAGAAAAAACCAACAAGCGAGGCTGAATCACGCAGCTCCATATGGAGACAATAACTAATCCGAGTCAAAACTGGGACAAATGAGTAATGTGAGAATGATGCAACAGTTTGTATGCTGATTTGCAGAAAGGATGCGTTATAATAAATTCAACCAACAAATAATCCAATTGGTCACCAAGCAGAAAATAAATCCACCTCAGATTAACCTGATTCATCTACTCTGGCTGGTGACTAGCTGTCCAGGAATGAACAAATCAAGGCTGACAAGCCTTTTTAGTGCAAATGCATTGACTGAGGAAGGAAGGCTCAGTTTGCTCTTAACAGTATCAGAGGGATTTTTCAAAGATAGCTTTAAGAAATAAAACTATTCTCAGGGGGCATGACACAATATATCTGCAAGAGCAAAAGAGGACAACCTAGCAGGAACAATGAAGGTTGGAGTAAAGTTACTCTGCTTTGTTATTTTGAGTTTTAACCTCACCTAAAGTAATACAGATGGTGTAAAACATAAACTCCAAAGTCATTTTGACTTGAGACAGTTGAACTGAAACTTCTGTTTAGAACATAGAGTGTGATGTAAATAATCAGTGACCTGTCAGTAGTTTGGTTTTGTTAATGTTCCTTTGTTCCATGGATTGATTAGAGAAGAACTATTTTAATGAATTAAAATGGTGTGGTGGAGGAATGAAGACAGCCTTTATTTATCCATTTTAACTTTTGCTTTAACTCTCAGTATCGATTATAAATGTCTGTACGTTACACAAAGGATCACTAATTACTTTTCATGTTTTATTCTAAACTTGATCGACTAGAAGCTCATGCAATGTTAACTTCATGCTCCTTGTTTTTGAAGAAGTCAACCCATAACTTTTAGATAGTTATACATTTTATATTTTTACAAACGTACGCAGCCTTACATTTTAGCCAGGAGCCAACTTTAACCATATTTTTGAAGCAGCCTGACTTCAGATCAAGGTGTCAGTCTGTCCATATTGAACCAGCTTGCAGCATATGGTTATGGTGTTTACGATGAGTCACCACTGTTCTCCCGTTTGCAGGATGAGAGCAGAGGCGTAATATTCTGATGGACAAACAGGGAGCTGTTAGACGTGGTCACCCTGAACCACAACAGCACATTCAGCTTTATGAGAGACGTCCTTGGAGGCTCAGAAAGCTGCTTTCCTCAGTATAAAAATATATTGCAGATTATATCTTTGGGTAAAAGTGATAAGAATAAAAATGCTAATGATAAAGTCCCTCTAATTACACCCTTCATTAATTCTCTGTTTCCCTCAAAAGGCACAAAAAATATTTACTGAGAACATTCGAATGTAACCTGAGCTGCTGACCCACCATAACTGTTTGCTTTTGGACTGATTATATCCGTCACTCACATCCCTGTGGAGGGATTTTTATCTGCTCTCCTTAACAGAAAATTAGCTTCATTTTGTAGCTGGCAGCCTTCATTTCTATTATGGTTCTAAAACAGCATTTTAATAAAGCAAAGGTCTGGTGCCTCGTGTAAAAAACCTCCGCGGAAAAAAACATGCGTCCCAATGAGTAACGTAAAAGTCAGGATGTATTAAACTCAATGTGTGCAGCAGTGAGCAGCTACCACGTACCACAAACTACGCAATAAAATCAAACAAACATGACTGTTCAGATAATTCAAGTTAAAGCAGAGTGGATCTGATGTTTCTTTAGGAGTTTGAACTTTTACAATTTAAACACAGTTAAAACAGAATCACATTTATCTTTATTCAGCACCGTAACAAACCTAAAAACCGATGGAAACAGTCTCAGTCGATGTACACTGTAAATATTCCTCTGTTTAAGTCAACTGCCTGGTCAACCAAACGGTTGAGCATTTGTTCTGAAAAAGGCAGGTTGCAGGTTAAAGCAGGGAGGAGCATAAAATCCACTTGTTTCAGTGGGAGGATGCAGTTGGGGCTGTTCAGAGTTCCTGCAACCTTCTGATACATGATGCTGGATGGATGGATGGATTATTAGCTGGTTTGGATTGTCCAGCGCAATGAGTGGCACTAATTGACCAAACACAGAACAACATCAAACTACCCGTCTGTGTAATGGAGCTTTAGAAGGCGCTGATTGAGAACTTGTGTATTTAACAGTCACCCTGAGCCGCCGCCATAACAGACGGACTATATGTTGCTTGGATATATAAAATTTATTTAATTTTAAGAACCAGTTTCCAAATGGAGTCAGAGCTATAACTGCACTAATATTATAAGATGCCATCTATAAATGTTATGAAATGGAAAGTATGTCCTTTACAAAGCTGTGCTCTTATTTATTAAGTGCAAAGCTGTCTGAAAGGCGTCATTTTGGCAGCTTGAATCAGGATTCCTTTAAAGCCTCGAAAATATGATCATTGGAGCCATTCTAAACAATAGAGACAAAAGCATGAACGCTGGCCTCTGTGTATTTTTATTTATTTATCTTTTTTTTTGTGGGGGTGCTGAATAGTTTAAACGTTAGGTATAGTTTACTTGATTGTGTGGTGACTGTGTTCCCAATAACTCTTCCTCAGGTGCGTTGACACATCCAGTGTCTCTCAGTGATGGTCTGACAGCATCGATGCCACAGCAGCCTGTGCCCTCAGGCTATTTATAGCACTTTCCATATTAATGTCAAGGCGTGTTCCAAGCCGTTTCTCCAGCTGGGTTTGATTTTCTGCAAACTGGGATATATAGAGGAAAGGTGTGTTGTTTTTATTTCTCCAAGTTTTGCTAATTCTCCCCACTGCTGCACATGAAGCCACAGTCCTCAGTCCTTGATCCTACTATATCACCAACACCTTGTGCTCCTCAGTTATTCTGCTGCAGAATTGTTGCTGGTTTGGGTCATTTTTTTCTCTTGATGATCCAGTTTGTTTCAGAACATAAACCCCGACCATCCCCCTCGCTGCCCCTTTGCTTGATATTTGGTTTAGTCACACATTGTTCCAGATTCTTTTTAATTAATTCAGAAGTTTCCAAGCCAAAGTCTTGTTTGAGCTGCTACTATTTTTAAAGAGAAGATACTCTTGTCTTGAAAACTTTTTCAAATAAAACCACAACTGTTTGTTTTTTATCATAATACTGTCCTTAACTTTAACAATTATCCCGCTAACTAAACCTTGTGAGATTACCAACTGTCCAAAATATTAAATAATCTTTCTTACTGTAGAATCATGGATATAGTTTGGATATTATTCTAAAATATGTCTCCCTTGATGAGTAGATAGAATCATTAGCTTTGCTGATGTGTTTAAGCCTTGTTATGGTGCAGTCACATAAAAATGTACAAACTATAGATTCCTTTTTCACTGGTTATTAAATCATTACCAGCTGCAGGCTGCTACATTTTACCTTAATCTATCTGAAGTGTGCATTCATGTTTCCCATTCTGACCTAGAATAATGAATAAACTAGACCCTGCTGAGTGATTTTGATAACTTGAAAAAAATGTCACATCCATTATGCGCTGATACTGCATGTAAAAGATCCGAACTAAGAGATTCACCTTAAAGTAAGAACATGATAATCTTAAAGTTGTGTGATTTGCTTTGAAGCCTTTCAACTCGACAGAAATGAACGAAGGGTTCGTTTAATCCGAGCGAACAGATCAACAGATAAATCAAACACCAGACTGTCAATAGCAGCAGTAAAACATGATAAAAACTGATGAAAAAGTTTGTTTAGATCGTAATAATAAGAAGGTTAATCTCTTCAATGACCCGCAGTCAAGTTGCAGGAGTAATGTGCGCCGACAGCTTGGGGACACTGCACCAATGAAAGAGGATTGAAGTCGTAAAGAAATATCCTCAACATGACAAATCATCCCACGGTCTCTGCTAATCTTCAGAGAAACCCAAACCCTAAAATTGATTTGTCTTTTAGCTTGTAATGAGACTGTCTTTCAAGATTCAAGTTCGCCAGCATGCAGGGATTTTAATTAGCATATTTCCCTTCAGCTCACAGTCGTGAGGACACATTTCTTATACAACTCATCACCAGCTATTGACAAGTGTCCCTCTGAAGATGGAGTCTGCCAACAGATTCAGCTCTGGGTTATAGAAATCCCTCCAGCGAGCTGCTGGAGGTAAGTCCTCAGGAGCTGTGAGGGCCCTTAGTTTGTATTATTAGTTTAAGAGGTGATTTTAGTGAGGCTCATTATAATGACAGCCATTGCTCTCATTAAACAGAGCCGGAGGGAACATTAACAAACAAATAGCATAGCACTGAGGACGGGGGACAACACCTGAAACATTAGTAAACACAACATAGCAGCTGGAGAAAAGTGACCCTTGACGTTTGAAACGGTTTTTAAGACTGGATATTTAGCATTGCTGTGTGGCCGTTTAACAACTGGGCATAAATTAGTCAAGGACTCTGTTTTGTTGGTAAATCAGTATCTGAACATAAGCAACACTTCCAGAGAAGAAATAATGAGGAAGTGTCATTAAGGTATAGTTCAGGCTTCTAAAACAGCCCTGAGATTAAAGTGAGCTCCTGTGAATGAAGCAGCTCCCCTTCGTATTGATCGTCTATTAGAATATTGCTGTGTCGCAGCTTTAAAGATATAAAGCAGAATTTGCTAACAAAGTGTGAAGCTCACTTTGGATAGTTTGAGATACACAGAATATACATGCTGCTGTTTGTTTTACTATTTTTGTTAAATTGTTCACTACTTAGGATAAAATCTACCCTTAAAGACAGGTTTGACCACAGGCACAAAAACTGATGACATCACAGAAGGTAAAATGCAACTCAAGAGTTTTTATCTATTTATTTTTTTTTCCTTAAACAAATTCATTTGCTTCTACTCTGTCCAAAGTGTCTGACTACACTAAACGCCTCAATGTCATCTACCCCACTAACACAGCAGTATGTTTACTGTTTGGTTTGGTTTAAAGATTCTGTTAAATCCAACAGTAAAATCTACACCAGTTTAAAATCAGTGTTTGTCTTTTTTTCTTTTCTCCAGAGAACCATGAAGCACACACTTCACACATCGAATTATTTTCAAATCCTTTGTTTTGGATAGTTTTGAAACATCCTTCTGATTATACTGCAGCTATTTTTTGAGGTAGAATAAACTAGCCGGGACTAAATGAAATGCAATGAAAACAGCAACAGTTCAATACAAGCTAGAAAACTACTCTGGATAATGGAAATAGGTCCTGCAGTTGAAATGCACCTTAACATGTTTTATGTTTTCATATATTTTGATCAACGTTTTCTATTTATTTTTTGAGTGCCTTATTTTGTTTTTATTCAGAGCAAGGTGTAAATATGTAGTAGTGTCATGCTTCTGCTAAAGTGCACAGAGATCCCATTTTAAACTGTCCTTGCATTTTAGGCCTGGACACTTTAGAAATAAAAATTACACGACTCACTAAAGAAATCTTAAAAAATAGGCAGAAAATGGTGTAAAGGGAACCAAAAACTATAGAAAACAACTCAAGGGCCTGGAAAATATTTAGTGAAAAATATTTTTTTTATAAAGAACCTTACTAATGATCTTTTGGTTTTCCTTTTACATAAAAATCTTCCTGATAATGGCTCTTTTTCTTAGTGGAATTAAGTGGAACTCAATTTAATATTTTTCTTGGTTTTAAGCAGAAAGTTCTGTAGGAGGAGAACCCACGGTTCTAGGTTAGTGACCATGTCCAGCCACCAGCATCTTCTTCTTTTACAACACATAAATACATCTTTAGGTTGACTGACATAAATGTTCTGGAGCCTTTCTAAGTAATAGAAACAGGAGGCAAACAGTTTCACTGGGGTTTGTTTAACTAAGATATAACAAATCCTGGGGTTTTCAACAGAGAATGGGATGTCAACATACATAAAAATAGGCACAATAATGCTCATATTTTAATGTGTATCAATTGGACTTTTTATTGCTGGAAAATAAATAACTTTTAAATTGAACCATCACCTGAAGAATATTAATAATGAAACACCTGATAATGGAAAACTTGAATGAGAAAATTGAGCTGAATGCAAATAACATTAAAAAAAACAAGACTAAAGGTAAATAATAACACAGGATGACTAAATAAAGCTATTGATCGCATGATACTGCTGTTAAAACTTCTATACAGTTTCACTGATAAAAAAAAGCAAATATGCTTTTCTTGGATTTTCTAATGAGCTACAAAAACTGTTCAAATAATCTATTAGTATTACAAAAGCCACCTTGTGCTCTTTTGGTTTGATGTGGCAGTTTTTTTTTCATGGCTGTATTTTTCAAAAACATCCTCAATTAATTTCTTTGTTATGAAAGTACAGATTAGGGTGTTTTTTTCTCTCTAAACAATGCACACAATGAATTACATTATGATGAAACCAAGTACACAGACTGTTGGCTGTGGTGAAAGCCAGCAGAGAGTGATGCCGTCTGACACACTGACCTGCATCGTGTGTGTGCTCTGCAGCTTCAGGACACTCTCCTTCAGACTCTGAACTTGTGACTTCAGGTGCTGTTTGTCCTCCATACTCTTTTCCAGTTCAGCCTCCCGCTGCTTCAGTTCATCTCTCATTTTTAACAGTTGCTGTGCAAAACAACAGAGCAAACATTAAGGCACTAATGTTGCTGAGAACCAATCAACCGTAAAAAAACACTAGGAGAGGAAAAAAAAACAATTAAATTAGCACATTATACACATTACCATTTAGCAAGCAAACTTTACATGAGTAAACATTTACTGCTTTAAACTCCAAATGCAAATAATGAATAAACACCTTTGTAAAATCTAGAAAAAAATCCGACCGCATTGGAAAAGCACCTTAAATTGCTGCAAATGGTTTTTAATGAGAATTTAAAGGATGCTTTTCTCAAAATAACACTTCTTTTCTTGAGATATTTTAAAAGAAATAAAATATAAAGAAAGAGGGATCACTGATTAGAATCAGCTTTATTTGCCAGTGATGTGTAGGAGGTTTCCACAGCAGAAACGGGGCAGTTGAGGATGATGATGGAGGATGGAGTGGGTGGGGGTGGGGTGTGTTCTCCATCCGAAAACTATGATCATCTTGAGTTTGTTAAGCTGTAGGTTGTTCTGGCCGCACCAAAGTGTTGTTTTCTAATATCTCCCCCTTTGCACTTCAGATCTCTAGATGATGTGATGGCCATAGAAAACGCTGAGCTTGTTTTCATTTGTGTTCATTTGAACATTTGTTTTGGACCTCTATCCAGTTGAATTATTTATTAATAACCACATTTTAAAATCAGCAGTTTTATTTTTTTTCCCCACCAGACGTTGATCAAGGAAAGAGAAAGTTGTGATTATCAATTAAAAGCTTAAGCAACCTCAGCTTGAGTTAAAAAGTAAAACTTCAAACAAATGTTTAAGCTGAGTTAATTTGATGACAGTTAAAAGAAATGTTTGAATTTGTCAGAAAAAAATGGGTTTTTATTCAAAATAAAGAAATCAATAGCCTTTATGTAAATGTATTTTTCTTGATAAGGAGCAGTATCGTGGTGCTTCTACAAACTGTTATTTTATTTAAAGACCTACTGTGGGAAAACAATCTTCTAGTATTCCTAATTTCATATATTGATTAATTCCAGTTACTTATAAAAGGTTTCACTCAGGTCTGTACACCTACAAGGCCACACAACGTCTGGTTGGGAAATCTTGCTTTGGAAAAAGAAATAATCCTCCCATAACAAGCTGGTCTTATTCTCATAACATTTCACATGTTGTCTGCTTACTGTCTTTGTTGTGTTTGGATTCGGAAAATCTTCAGACTTGTAGTTTAGGGTGTGGAAACTGTTTAATTTCAGAACAGAACTGAACATCATGCCATGACTTCTGTGTCTTGTTCTCATTTTCTTTGCAAAGGAAAAAATAAATGCAGACTGATTGAATATATCCATCGATCTTCTTTATTTAACTAGATGCCTAATACTTTCTTCTCCAGACAGACCTCTTCCACATCTTTATCAGAAGTGCCAACGGAGAAAAGAAAGAAACTAAAGCACTTCAGTCTTTTGTCAAATATGCAAAAGATTTAGACTTTCAACATATTTGTGAACAAAGACAAAGTAAATAAGGACCTGCTTAGGATTTAATAAGGGAACTAGCTTTAAGTAAGCTTTAAGAGTCCACAGCCTCCAAAGTTATCTGTCGAGCACAGATTAAACGTTCAGCCTCCTGTGGTGATAATACTGTTTGCACAATCACAAACTGAGTGCATTTATTGCTACATACACCGTTACTGATGAGAGAGGGTTAACAAGCTGTCAATACATGCTGATAATGTTATAATGCAAATTGAGGACACTGTGGTGAAACACCTCATGGACCCGGCCAGGTCGAGGTATCCAATTTCAGCGCCTTCAACTCATTTAATCCGCTCGCCTCCTCTTTTTCATAAACACACCCGCAGAGAGACGTATGTTGGGAAGGTAATTACTCTCTGGATGCAGAAAAAACCCGCGTAGCCTTAATGGATTCTCTTCTTCTAAACTCCAGTCAATCATAATTTCCATTACTGAAAGAAGACGGCTGAGAGAAGACACCTGACAAACGCCAGTCCCACTTTACTTTTATTAAATCTAAATGCGAATTCTCCAGAAAGAAAACTGTTTTGTTGAAACGCTCCAATTATTGCAGACATAAAAATATAGTCTGTATTAGGATTAGTTTTGAAGCCTTTTTGCAATATTAACAGATTAAATACTTGTTTTATTAGTATAATTCAAGATTCCTAAAGAAATGATCCAAACCCAATTTTTTTTCACCTTTCAACCACTAATGGGGCTGGTGCCGGGGTTAGGAAGGCGTACATCACAGACCGTCTATCTCAGGGACTAAAGACTAAGAGTAACAAGCACACATGAACAGTTTGTTGCAATTTGAAAGGAAAAAGTGACCTAGCTTGATTTTTGGTCTGTTGGAGGAGGCCAGAGTAACCGGAGAGAAACCACATCGACACATGGAATACATGCAACACTCATTAGAAAAAGACCACAGGCTGAGGTTCAGCTGAGGACATTTATGCCTGAAGGTGACATTGCTAACATCAGTGCCGCCTTGCAACCTGGTATTTGATGTGATGGACATACATAAAGAAATATGTATAAAACATTGGACAGAAGCCTCTAAAATGAGCCTGAGTCAGGGATCTGTTTTCTGGGTGCCTTTGTCAGGAGATGCTCTCGGTTTGCTCTGCCGCGCCTCAGGCTTCCTTCAGAAGGACTGGATAAGGTGTCCGGGGAAGAGGGAATTCTGGGCATCAATGTCAGAACTGCTGCCTAATGACCCGGTCCTGGATAAGCAGCAATGATTATGAGTAGGAGTGCGACCATATCTATCTCATATTATATTGGATATTTGCTTTTTGAAGCCGACAAATGTCGATATCGGCCTTCAAAGTCCCGGTCAAGCAGAAGTAACACTGAAATACAGAAATATGCAGTGTTTCCACACAGGAAGAGCTCTTATAAGATGTTTTAAATCACATACTTGTGTGTTAGGATGCCCCAAGCAAAGTCCAGTGTAAAATCTAAATGACAGCATGCAGCTAAGGTTCAATGATAAATTGTCTTTCAGCTCCATTAAATCTAGTTAAGCTGCTGAACTTTTGTCTTAAAATGAGCAAAACAAAGAGAGGAAACACCCAAAAGACATGCAGCTGTAACAGCAAATGAATAGCCTAGAACTGGGGTGGGTGGATTAAAACAAACAGGACATCCTTCCCAACAACTTTAAAGTACTGCATTCCTCTGAGTGAGTCGATCAAATGATAATCCATCTATAAATATAGTACATATTAAACCCTTCGTTTCATGTTAATATCATCAGTCCTATGGATTTCCTGAATGCATCCTTTAATTATTTTTCTTTCTGTTTCACCTGCATGTTTAATCTATGAATGTCCATCATTGTTACAAATTCATTGATTTCTAAGGATCAAGACAAAGCCAGGAAAAAACTTTCAGTGTTGAATCGTTTTGTAGCTAATGGATTTTACAACAAATAAGCATAGATGGATTGTATTTTTAGTCTAAGCAAATAAAGAAGCTCTCCAACAGAAAGTGGTAGAGCACATTATTAGTTTGAAACACATTATACACAGGAAAAAGAATTCCCTGCTTTTTAAAAAATAAATGATCTAAAATAGTTTTAATAGCCTTGGTTTTCCACACAGGTGTATTTACTTGGTTTTTAAATCATACAATCCATTAACACACTCTTCAAATTGCCCTCAACCTGAGAAAAGCTGCTTGTTTCTGCCTGTGATATAAAAGTAGTCCTTGGTTGTAAAGTGGTGATGGACAAACCCATACCAATAGTGCATATTGGTTTAAAATGATTGTTAAACAGCAGCAAGTTTAGTTTGAGCGATGGAATATGAAGGAGTACCTTTTGCATGCCTTGCAGAGCCTGCTGCAGGAAGCTGAGCTGCTGGGAATGAGTGCTGTCCTCCTCACTCCGGACTGGTTGGTTCTTTCCCTGTTCCTGCTTGAGCAGCTCCACCTCGTTCCTGTAGGCGTCCAGCTGGCAGCGCAGGGAGTCGTTCTCCTCCTTTAAGGCCTCTGCTTGGGAAACACCTACAGTTATAAAAACACACAACAATAAGAAATGTACTGAATATTACAGGTCACTAATCAGTTCTCTTATTACAGCTTTAATAAGCAGATTTCATTTTTTTTCCCCAATAGCCTGACTCTGTAAATAACAGCTAAAAACTCCAAAGTTAGTAAACTTCACAGTGAATACCATTATTCTCTTGTGTGTTTGCAGGTATAGAAGGTGAGAGAATATTTTATGACAGTACATCCTGGGACCCGGAATAAAAACACATCTATTTGATAGATGCTTGCTAATAAAAGCATCTCAGCTTATTCCCAAAGTGCAAACAGAGACAGAAAAAGATCTTGTGTTTATTTATAAAAAAAGGTTACAGTCAGGAGCCAGGAAACTTCTAACAGCTCTCTTCAATCTAATCCTGTGATTTTAATCCCCAAAGACAACATGGTGCAAGTTGCAGCTAACAATGAACCTTTCATTTGGATCAGAAGGACTTTCTCTCATTTGAATTAAAAATACAAAAGACATAAAAAAGTAGGAGAATGAGACTTTTCTAAAAACAGATGAGAAGCCTCCAGGACAAAAGAATTTAGTATTAGTTAGAATACTAATGTTAGTCAAACATTGTGGGATAGATGATAAAAATGACAGCAACAACTACAATTTATCCACGTCCGGGTCCATTGTTTAACATTTTAATCCTCTATAGTGTCACTTTATTCATTTAGGTTCTGGTTGCACGGCAACAATGTACTTTTGCAGTTAACACATCTACATTACTATGTTTTAATTATGATATTTGCACAAGCTAAATAAGCAAAAAGGCGAGACATTTTTTTAAATTTCATTTCCACTGTCGTCCTTTATTTTTATTAACTCAACAAATTTGCATATATGTAGCCAATCAATGCTTAAAACGCCACCAAACCCATAAGTGGCAAAGGTACTCACAATTTTTACTTAAAGGAGCTTTGTCTCAAATGTATACCCCAGTAGCTCACTCTGGTAACATTTTTACCATAAAAACACCACATAAGGGAGGATATTGTGCGTGGTGCTTAACGGATAAACAAGGAGGTAATGGGACTAAACAAGGCCGCAACCTTCAACGCAGGTTTCTTAAAAAAAAAAAAAGTTATATGATTCCAAGAGGGAACGGCAAATAAAAAGAGAAGGAGGATGGACAAAGAGGAGGAAAGGAGGGGCGGGGGTAGAACAGCAGCCACCAATAGTCACTAAGGATGGATTCCTTAGTGACTAACTCATCCTCATGTGTTCCACCTGCGTAAACGAACTGGGTACTAGCACCATCATTTTAGGTTGCTTTGTTAATCAGAATATCAATTAACATTATTTAGACACTTTAATTGGATTCGTCTTTCTTTCTTCTTGACACACACTTGGCCACAGATTTTCAAGCACTAATAAATATCACTGATAAGCTATGTTTACAGAAGCATAAACACCAGACATCTGGATCCTTCACTTGCAAGAAAATAATGATGGCACTTTACTTCTCTGTAAAGTTGTTGACAGCTGTTCGCTGTCGATAAAAGATGTTTTACCTCCCAAGAATAATGATGGAAAACTAAAAGAACTAAAAACAATACAGGTGCTACACATATAGGACAGGTACTGATGTTTACAAAATCAGCTTGATTTCTTTATGTTAGGATCCATGTAAAACTGGATTTTATACCAATGTTTGTGGCACCATGAGACCAATTTGATAGCACAAGGAGTGTGATGTCAAACTGAGGCCAGGTTTTAGCTGGAGGCTGGAGCATCCAATGACAACAAGCTATCAGTGTCTCTGTCAGAGGGATGATTCCCAGTTGGAGATAGTAAGACATGCATAGAATAGAGGTTGCCAACATGCACCTGAGCCGACTCCAAGAATTTAAGAAAGACAATAATTCGGCATGGTTATTAATTAATAGTTGACTAACATTTGACATTGACTCAGTCAAATTGAACAATTATGTTGGGGACATTATAATAAGTATAGTTATTGAGTATAGAGATCAAACCGTCTTAAGTCGAAAAAGCTGTAATGGGTGTTACAATAATAATGCAGCGCCAGTGAGTGGTGCCATAACGCTGCTACAGATGTACAGGTAGAAGACGGAAGGAAGACGCAGGATGTAAACATTGACGAAAAGAGCTGTTTGTGTAGAACGACAACAGAGGAGCAAAAAGTATAAAATCCACAACAGACTAAACAGATTCTGAAACAGAACTGCAACTCTGAGGTCCTCATGTTATTGTTTTTGTTTCAAAAATGGCTATCCAAGGTGTCTGAGGTCTATGTTAGCTGCGATATGCAAAGATGCCGGTTTCTAGCCCGTTGTATGGATAGGGGCAGGGTGCGATTTGCCGGGGGGGATGGGGGGGATTTACCCCCCCTCTGGTTGTGATGTCCCCCCCTCTGGTCATTC
>JAUZNJ010082231.1:0-23785 GCA_034780135.1 Jordanella pulchra | reverse complement strand
GAACCAGAACCGAACCAGAACCAGTTTACTCTGTGATTGCTTAATAAAACTTAACTTTTTCTCTGCCTCCTGTGGTGTTCTGCATGTGGGTTTGACACCTTTAACCCATCATGACAAAAACAACTAAAATTTTAGACAATACAAGAAAAACTTGAAGAAATGAAGATACAGTCATAGCATTGTGTATTCTTTTTTATTAAATTATATCTCTGCTACTCTAACACTTTACTGTAAAAAAATAGCAAGAATGTGTGCAAAATAACAGTTTATGACACATACAAGGCTTTCTTTTGTTTTTAAATCTTATGTATCTTTTTCTTTGGCAAAACATTTATATTTACCACAAACCTAAACAAAAAAAAAATAACACAGTGAGTCCCTCCTGACATTTAGAAACATTTTTTAGTTTATAAAAAGTTTTACTGAAAACCCTTTAAGAGGACCAATTAATTAAAAAAAAAACCCTGCAGCCCTCATGACATTTAGGAATATTTTTTACACATATCTATAGCTTCTGCTGATTGTTTAAAAGTATACAAAGTATTTGAAAAAAATGTATTTAAATGCGAAATACATGCTAATGATGCAGTTTTTCAAGTTAAAAGACAACACCACCATTTTGATCAATAATCTAAATAAATCCCAGTGTATCAACAGGAAAAATGTAACCAAAAATGCTATTTAATTACTAAAAATTTGCACAAAGTAATATGGAATGTAAAAAGACAAAGAATACTTAAGGCTGTAAATAAACAAATTAAGATAGAGCTTCCTACACCCGTTGAAAAAAAAAGGAAGGAATCAAGGAGATTAGTTAAGCATTATTGACATTATAAACACCAACTGAAAAAAATTCCTTTCACATATTTGATATTTGCATAGTCACATTTTCAACACTTTTAAATAACCTCCTGTCTCGATTTATAGTAACGGTTTTACAGAGACTTTTTAACCGAATTGTCTCTTAAGCAAAGATGTCAATAAGTAACATATTTAGTGCTTTCACAAGTACAGAGCAATTGCTTTTGCACAGCAGCGTAAGCATTTAAGGTTCAGGGAAGGCTGATTCTTGAAAGATTCCTAAGCAGTTCACTGTGATAAGCACACCTGTGAGATGTCTCCACTCCCTGGTAACAGGGTTTTTCATTTTATCCAAGACCAGATGCAACTCCTGGATCATATCCTTGGAGTTGTCTCCATAACGCAGACTCCAGGCATACAGGAAGTCATAGGCAGGCTTCCACATGGACTGTTGAAGTATATAATTTAAAAGTTAAAAAAAATAATAAAAAGGTTTAGCATCAAAGTAAATATCTAACTAAATGCAGGAATCAGTGAATCAAAAAACTTCTTAAAATTGACAGTTCACTCTTACTTAATAACAGTGGTATGAAGAAGTTAACTTTTGTCACTAATTCAAAAAGTGAAACTCATAGGTGCATTCATAACACACAGAGGCATAGACTTTGACAATCCAACTCTGTTAATTATCTTTATTGTGACTTTCTACAAGAAAAAGTCATACATTTGGCTCACATTAAAAATGACACCTTGTGATAGCCTGCTTGGTTTTCTGGAAGTTGAAAATTCAGTATCAGCCTAAATACATAAACATTTAGTAATGCAAAATAGAAAGAAAGAAAAAAAATTCTTAAATGTAATTTTTAAAGGAGCATTATCTGGTAAAGAATTAACAAAGACAGCTCTTACTTCTTACTTTAAACTGATCATAAAACTGACATATCCCATCGAACGCACTTGATTATAATAATGTTACATTTACAAGGATATTTATTTTCCCTGTTTAATCCTCTGGCATTTAGTGTAGTGTGATCCTGACTGGCTGTTGAAGTGAAGGTGAACTCATTGGTTAGAAGGAAACCATCAAGTCACCAGAAAGAAGATTCAACCACAATATGAATCCAGCAAGGGTTGTTTAAAGAATTTAAAAACAGTCAACCCACTGTAAAGAAAATAATCTACTGTGGAGGACACTAGAAACAGCCATTATCCTTTATAGGTAAAGCCATCCAAATAAATTCACAATGAGAACAAACCACATGCAAGTGACTCCAGAAAATTTAAATTGTCACCAGAAAACCCTTACTGGAATCTAAAAGCAAATAGGTCTGAAGTAAAACAGCTCAAAGAATGCCACTTAAAGAGCAGCACAAACTTCGTTCAGAGTAATGTCTGAGACTCAAAGAAGACATTAAGAAGGATTTAACGTAACTAAGTTATTTCACCCAAAGGGATTACCAGTAGTTATAGGAGGGTAGGGTGTCCTAAAGTTAACCTAAGTAAGAATATTCTTTTCTCTTTGGTATGACAGAATTTTTGTTTTTATTTGTTTAAGAGGCCCACATTTAGAATTAAAGTATTGAAGAGTTAATTCTCACATCCTAATTTAAAGAGTACAAGTAGGAGATGAAATTGATATATCCAGATACGAGAAACAGTCATTGATATTCAATTTATCTTAAACTGACCTGCACACTGACTTGACCATTTTTTCCTCGGTGTGGTGCTTCATAAGCAGCTATCTGTGCACTGGTCAGTTTTCCCATCTTCTCTGCAAGCTCCCGCCATCGGATCCCCAGCTCCACAGCTGTAGACAGAATAACTGTGTTCTGAACGAGCTTCGCCACGAGATTCACATTGTTCACCTTCAGTAGCCCCTTGATGATGACAAAAATATAACTGTTTTTGTCACAAATGTAAAGAAAGCATTCTTCAAAACATAACAAAAGATATGAGTTTAATGCATTCTATTAAAAGATTTTTTGATTTACATACCACCATTAGTTCATGCAGGAATTTTTTCCCAGCCTTCTCAGAGTGGCAGTCTTCCTTTAACTTTTCCAGAACACAAGCCACCTTGTCAGTCTCACTTTCTGCATATCTTCGCCTAATTGTTTCCAGAGGCTCATTTTTGTACTGCAAAGCATCTGCAAAACCCCTCCAGCTAGTTATGTGCTCTGTGACTAATGTCTGGATGGCAGAATACATATATGTAAGTTTCGTAAAGGGCTGTGTCATATTTTTCAAAAGTACTGCTGTTGTGACTTGAACTTCATTGATATCTATAACTTGATCCACAGTTATGAGTTTGATGTTTTTGCAATGGACCAAGCCAATCTTTCCTCTGATGAATCCAATGTACCACTCTTTCACCTTGAAATTGCCAACTGACCTGACCGTCTCTCTAGAAAGCAGAGCCACAGTTTCCCCCTTCATGTACTCCAGGAGGTATTCTACGCGAGGCTGACGAAAAACTGTCTTCAAGGCTACCCCGTACCACTGCAGGTCCACTGACATGTTTTTGAATTTGGGTAAGTCTGGATCAGTTTCTTCTGGAATGGGAAATGTTTTTGAAAGTCCAATCTTTTTTTCTACATTCGTTGGTTGCCTCTTGTCTGATCTGATGGATGGTACAGGAGGGGAGGTTATCTGAAAATCAGCTGCCACTGTGGACGAGTTTGATTCCTTCACTTGTATGTATAACTGAAAAGGAGTCATCTCTGCTGTTTCAGGGCAAGATATTGCAACTGGTAGATGCAAAACTGTCCCAATCTTGAGCTGACTTTGCATCACTGGTTTAATTTGGTCCTCGGGATTAATTCGAAATTTTGAGGCTGTGACATGCACCCCCATAATAAAGTCCTTCAACTCTTGTGGTTTGAAGGAGTGTTTCCCCCAAAGCTGCAGCACAAGTGGAGGTACATTTTTATTTCCTTTACCGAGATCTGAGAATGGAAGCTTAGGTGGAACATCTTCATGGCAGCAGACAACTAGTACAACCTTGAATGACGGATGGATGAACCTTGGGCCATAGACAGCAATGGTGAGTTGCCGATCAAGGTAATCCCACACTGTAGTGGGTGGCTGCAGGGAAGAGGCCTCAGCCACTGCAATTATAAAAAAATGTGTCTTTAGGTCCTTGAGTTTTATCTGGATCAAGTTTCTATTGACGTAAGAGTCTTCAATTTTGGAGTATGGCCCCTCTCGTTTGTGGGACACCATTCCAAATACAGTGGTCATCACCTGACTTTCAGGGTTGTCCTTTATTTCTCCCGAGAGTTTCATCTCCATAGATAAGCACTCCTTTGTGTTAATGTTACTCAGCAGCACCTCGAGAAGGGGACTCATTGTTGTCATGTAGTTATTGTTAAGTCCAGGTGGAGGGTCTAGCATAGCTTTGAGGGTAACTTCCTGTACTTCTCCAGGGAGGACATGCCCTTCTGGAACATGAATGCTAATTTTGGATTCAGGTAGCTGTACTGAGCCTCCATTGTGCCCTATCTTGCTAACAACTTGAAAATTGGTGGCCTGAGTCTGGGCCCACCCAGGGCTCTTGCTCATTACATTTAAATCCAGACAGGAGCGGGTTAGCTGTCGGTGACTCAACCAGGCCATTTTATAGGCCTGTCTGTCATTCTTTACCCACTCAAAGTCTGGATTGAGCACAGGTCCAGGTGGTCTTGAATTGTTCTTAAACTTTGGCTCCTTTTTCTGCAGATCACCCAGGATATCTGAAGCGCTCCTCCATCTCCCAGACTGGTTGCTGATTTTGTGTCTGTTTTTCTGTAGGTTTGCAGCACCTTCATCTGAAGAAGTGCTGACAACATCACAATTATATTCATCTTGTTGTGCTTTTCCTCCTTGTTTTACTTTTGACCCATTTAAATGATCTTTATCTTTGCCACTGTGAACAATATCATCCAAGAATGGGTTGGATCCTGATAGATTGTTCCAAAAAGGGTTTTTGGTCCGAGAAGATTCAGAGATTTCTGGCTGTAAAAACTGCCAATCTAAAGCCTTTGTTCTTGCTGGTACAAAGTCACCTTGAAGAAATGAGAGCTTGGTGAGAAGGTCTTTTAAAAGGATTGACACACATGTTTCAGTATTTTTGGTGCAGAAATTTACCATTCAAGTTGTCAGTGGATGAAGTATCATCACTCAGATCGATTAGAGTGCCCTCGGATTTACTCCTCATGAGACTTCCAACACGACGAAAGGACATATTCCTTCCAGCTGCCATGTTGTCATCTGTAGAGACATTCTCTACAATGTTATTCCTTAAACAAAGTTACTCTGGCAAGACTACTGTTCCGATTCAGAGGTGGGTAATTAGTCACATTTATTCAGTTACATTTACTTGAGTAACATTTTGAAAAAAAAGTGTATTTTTAGGAGTAGTTTTACTGCTTAGGAGTAGTTCTTACTTTTACTTGAGTAATATTCTTATAAAGCTACTACAACTTGAGTAAGCTCTCTGACTACTCTGTTGTCTGTGACTGATTTGAACTGTTCGAAGATCAGGTAAACATACAATAAACAGAAGATATTATCAGTGGAAGTTCTTCACCCTGTCCTAAAATGTATACAGTTCTCACTGTAAGGATTAGTTTTCTAAGTTTTATGTTGAAAAAACAATTTGGTAAAAGTATTTCTTCAGCGACAATTTGTTCTTATATATCCATGACATTTATTTGTATTCTTTGTGCATTAGAGTTTTCTTTTTAAAGCAGAACTTACACACAAAGTTCGCCTGACTGCATCATTTCTAAACATTAAATCAGATGTTAATATCTAACAATTACTCAGTAATGAAGTAACCTTTTTACTAAATCCTTATTTATTTTTACTTAAGTAATTTCTTGGATGATTATTTTTGAAGTAGTGCTACCTTTTACTTGAGTACAATTTTTGGGTATTCTACCCACTCTGTTCCCATGTGGAAAAAAAATTTTATTTAAAAAAAGCCTTCAGACCTAAGAACATTCTCCCAACAGATTTTATTAGATGTTATCTTGATCCCGCTGTTTTGGTAAGCTCTAATCCATCACGAGTTACTCATGGGAAAATGATTTTTTTTATTACTCTAATAAGTAAAGTCAATCACAACTTGGACTGCCACCTTAATTTGGTGGAGTCTCTATGCTCAGACAATCCCAGAGGCTATTTGAACTGGGGCTTAAATGCATCTGGCAGGGTCTCCCAAGGAAAACAAGCTCTGGGTGATGCTTAAAACAAAGTGTGGTTCAAAGCCTTAATTAGGACCAAGACCTCAAGGCTAAACCACCTTGTGTTGAGTTGTATCTATTGGAAGAGGAGAAAGCTGGATTAACTCAGCAGGCCCATATGAACATCTGGCAGAGCTCTATATCAGGGACGCATTCAACTCCGACCTCTTGTATTCGCTTGGAATACAAGAGGACTTTCTTATATTCCAAGGGAGACTAAGACCACTCAGTCAAGGCCGGATTATCCACTGGGAATTATGGGCATGGGCACAGGGGTCCACCCACAGGGGGCCCATGTGGTCTTATCCATATATGGAGCCAATAAGACATCCTGTCTTAACTCAATGGAATTGTATGATTTATCAAGCACAATTGTGATAAACATCATAACCCGCCTGCAGGTCCCACCCTGTCTTCGAATAAGTCCACACTGACCAACCTGTGAGAGTAATAGTAGGTTAGTGAAAAAGAATGAGTGCGAATAAAAGAAGTGGTTGTTTCAAACTGAAGCGAGATATATAAAGAGAGGAGAAGGAAATGTGTTTATTAAGAAGTGTGCCATTACATTATTTGGCTTTTGTTTGTCGTTTGAACGGCATAAGCACTTAGAGCGGAGAGGCTCTGCAGGCTCAGAACAGTGCCCTGGCTGCCTCAAAAAAGGGAAAAAAGCATAAAGATTTGGAATTTTTAATCAGGAATATTCTTTCCTGTCTGTGCCGATCAGACCAAACGTGCCTGATAGGAGCAAAAAAAAAAAAAAAGATGACCCAGACTTGGGTCAAGTGGCAAACGCGTGTGTTCTAAACTGTGTGTATGTTGGATAGCAGGGCTGTTACAAATCATGCAGTAATCATGATGTCAGATCAGCATCTTGATGTGGCACACCTGTGAGGTGGGATGGATTATCTCAGCAAAGCAGAAGTGCTCACTATCCAACATTTAGACAGATTTGTGGATATCATTTGAAAGAAATGGTAATATTGTTTATCTGGAAAGAATTTTAGATCCTTGAGTCCATCTCATGGAAAATGGGAGCAAAAACAAAAGTGTTGTGTTTATATTTTTGTTGAGTGTATTTGTTTTTTTTTTAATATAGGCTATTTGTCGGCCTGTTTACATTAGGGCACTAAAAAGCTTGTAAAAAAAAACAGGGCAATAGTTTATCATGTAAAATGTAATAAAAATATTAGGAGCCACCGAGCCTGAATAAAGTGAAATTTTATGTTGTTTCAACCAAAAATTGGTGGGTTATTATTGGTTTGAAAATTATATTTTAAAAAATCTTAAAAATGTTATTTACCTAAACCTGAAGAAAAAAAATCCCTTACCATGAAAAAAATGCCAATTTAATAAGTTGAAACAGAATATATCTACTAAACGATACAAAAAAAAACATATTCTTTGCAATATAGATCAATTAATTTTCATAATTCAGGAATATGACATATTTTTGAATTATTTTGAATGAAAATTAACATTTTTATTCAAATGAATTTTACAACCTAAATAAATGTGATAAATTCAGCTTTAACAAATCAGAGTATTTAAATTGGTTTCAAATAGCATTTATCAGATGGAAGCTGTGATCCTGTCTGAATTTAACTGAAGTTATTTTAATTTTAAAATCCTAATTAAAACACACATGGAAAGAAAAAATTAGTCATTAGTTCTTTTTTTAGTATTATGTTTTCAGTACAGGAGCCCCAACAGGGAGCAGGACCAGCTCTATAGGATCACTGACATTAATGTTAAAGAGGAAAGTAACCTTCTTTACTTAAACTATACAGCGGTATCACAGATTGAGAGAAATGAGCACTAAGAGATGGACATTAGAAAGATGGTTACAGAAATGAAACAGTTCATTTTACTTTGTGTCCAGGGGACCTTGTACACTTAAGCCGGCCCTGCACTAAGTTTGAGTGGATCATTCTTTTTTCCTCTATTGATAATAAAGCTTTAGCTGTGGCTGTAAGGTCTGTAGTTCTTGTCATGATGGTAACATCTGAACCTGATTGTTCAAACAAGCAGTAAGGGATGCCTTTGAGCTGCAGAACGGGTCTAATTAACTTTCATTGGTTTCTGGCTCTCCCGAGGGAACTAAGAGATAGCATGAGGCTAAGCCTGCAGGTTGCAGAGGAAAAAACTCAGGCATGGCTGGAGTTTGGTGAAGCCTTGGACAAAGACTCTCATTCAGCCTTGAAAGGATTCTGACAAACTATCTGGCAACTCTGGAGAGATAAGCAGTGGACATTTGGACAATTAAAGGAATTGAGGATCCACTCCACCTGTTAGTCTGAACTCAAAGAAGCAACAAAACATTTGTATACTTGAATGAGATCTGCCCTGAGTATCTCATGTACCTGGATGTCTTTGGGCTGCCATGGCTAACATGACTCTTCAACATTGCATGGCAATCGGAAACAGTGCTCCAGAACTGGTAGCCTCAGGTAGTGCACCCCCCTCTACAAGAAGCAGGACTGTAGGATGTGTTTCCAACTATAGGAGATCAACCTTCTTAACCTCTCCTGGAAAACCTGTGCCATAGTGCTGGAGAGGAGAGTCCAGCTGATTGTGGAACCTCTGCATCATGAAGAGCAGTGTTTTTTCTCCTAACCGTGGACACTGGACACCAGCTCTACACCCTCAGCATGTTTCTTAAGGGTTTGCTAAACTAGTCCACATGTACTTTTATGTCTTAGACAGGGCCTTTGACCATGTTACTCATGGTACCTCGTGGTGCCTCATGGGGGCGCTCAAGGATTGTGGAATTGAAGGCCCTTCACTAGGGGTCATCCTGTCTCTGTACAAGCATAGTGATCTATGTCCTGAGGAAGCAAAGCAGACTAGCGTAGTATCATTACTATGTTTGATTATAGGTATGATGTTTCTAATAAGCTTTGTTACTTGTATTTTAAACATGCACAATTCTTACAAAAGTAAAAAAGGCCAAGACATCTAATCAGATGTGCACAGTAGTTTGTGTGGAGGGGAAGGAGTTGACAGGGATATACTCAAATATACATGGCATGATACAATAGCTGGTGAATGAACTGGTCATGGTTGATGTGAGAATCAGAAAAAGATTCTTCATTTTACAAAAAGAGGCAAAATAGATTATTTAAGAACAGTTTTCACATATTTTTGTAAATCTATACGGTAAATATGGTGATTTCCTGTCTTGACACTTGATTATCATCATCCTTGTAAAATTCTTTTTTTATGTGTCATGTATCAATATTTCTTCAAGCTTTCTGCAAAATTCCCAAAATTTGGGGGGGCTTTGGCTGCTATCTTCTGGTCCTGTATATATGCCTTAGCAGATACTATTTTACTTTCTTATTTAAAAAACATGTAAATCTCTGTTAAGACAGAAAGAATAATATTATGAAACTTGTTCTTGTTTTTTGCTCATTTTATTAGCTTATTTTAACAGTCAAATCTTTTATGCATTGTTTTATTATTGTATTTGTAATTTTGTTTGTTTTTATCAAAACATGTCTCTCTTATAAATGAGATCTTGGATCTCATTGAGACAACCTGGATAAATAAAGGTGAAAAACAATATGAAAAACTGATGGATGAATCGATTCATAACAGAAAACTTAGCAGGAAGACACTTTAAAGTCTTAAGGTATTCTGTGTCCAGCGACTTTTACAAAGAAAGAAACTGTACTCCCAAATAAGGTGAGATCACAGTTAAATGTTTGAAAGAAAGCTCATCTGCTGCCTCGAACATGCAAGTTAACAAAAAAACTGCTTTTGTTTAAACTCGGAAATGACATTTTATCAACATGATTTGACAGCAAGAGACAATTATGTTTTAACGTGTTTTTTTTCTAAGTTCTGTTAGTTTGTTGATCTTGAGTTGCAAGTTGAATGCAGTAAATACTGTAAGTTAGATCATATTTTATTTTATTTCACATTTTACAAACAAGAAATCAGTCCTCATTTCAGACAAAAACTTCAGAATGTTTGTATAGACTACTTAAAAATGTTGAGAATTTGTAATTCTCATACAGTCAAGTATCATATCTTTGTTGAGAGTCTAAAATAAGACATTCCATCTCATGCTCCCAAAAATAAAAACGGCAAGTAAGGAGTTCTATTATTGAAATAACCAAACAAGTAGTGGTTCTTACTAAACAGAACAACTAGTTTATGGCGCAGAAGTTTCCTATTCTAAGTGTTCCTCTCCAACACGTCTACATCAATGAATTGGGTTGAAGAAAATATATAGGTTAAACTGACAAATTCTGAAAAATTTAATAATCCTTTGCTACCAAGAGCCTCAAAAAATTAAATGCAGTCTCTCGGTAACACCCCTTGGGTCAAGAAAATATTGAAGAAAGTGTTTTACATTTAAAAGTTAAATTTCAACTTTTTTATTCTGAATATAAATAAACGAACCTGAGTTCTCAGTGTTTACCAGGTGTTCATCGTTGGAACGAGGATCCAAGAACAAAACAATGCCAATATTGTAGCATTGACAATGAAGCTGACTGACTTTGCTTTTTATTCTTCTAGATTTTTTAACTGCTTAGTTTAAAAAAATTTGGAGACAAAATTACCAAGTAGTTGAAACAACACACTACTTTGATTTTATTTATTATTCAAAACAACCCTTCACATTTCACTCCAAAATCAAAAACTTGACAGGTTTGAGTTAAAGAGTGGAAGTTGGTTGATAATACTAAAAGAGCCTTTTTTACAGTCTGGTGCTGCATTTCTTTCCTTTAAAACAAGATATAGATAGGGTTGATTCGCTGATTTTATTCAGTCCATTATTACATCCATTGTGCTTTCCTTGTTCACTTTATTAATTTTAAAGCAAGGAGTCAGACACAGAAAAAGCAGTCGAAGTCAAAGAAACTGTTTTCTAGAATAATTTGAAAGTTAAATAAATGAACAAATAAATAAATAAATAATAAACCTTAGATAAAGATTAAAGCAGGTCCAGTAAAGAAACAAGTGGTGGGATAAAACTTTTGCAGAGAACAGTGTCATTTCAATTCTTGTCTGGCTGGTTTTGTTCTATGAAATGATAACAGGACATTTTTAAAGATAGATAAGTTGCTTGTTTTCACATTTTAAAAATGTTGCAACAAATAACAATGACATTAACCTTCTAACAAGTAACGCTATTGTTCAAGTCTCAGAAATGTTTCCATCGCATCGAGAGTTCTTGCAATACTTCGGTCTTTCTGATGAATAAAGCTTGAACTCGTCAACGTGCCACAGCCTATTGAAGACTTGCCATATTGAGTCAGTCAATAATTTGTTTTTTTTACACGACTGCACAAAAACAGGTTGGTCTTGTTGAGCAGAGAACACCGAGGTCACTTCTCGTGCGCTTTACAGAGCGTCGCGATTACACCATTCAGGGCAACAGAGGCTGTATTTAAGGAAAAACTACCAGAACGACCTTCACCGTTGAAATATTATACATTCATATATGTCTATCTTATAATGAAAATAAGGATCAGCATATTTTGATACCTATTCATATATTTCATCAATAAATTAAAGAAACATTGGATAGTTAACCAGAAAAAGTTACCTAGTTAATTTACATTCCTGTTTTGTTAAAACAGCCAACGTATGTTATACTATAAAGTCTGAGCATTTAAACAACTAATTAGTTACATATTAATAACGCATGTTAACCTATACCTCCTATTCAACTCGAGACAAAACTCCTTTTAACTTTGAATGAAACACAAAGTTTGATCTTACCATCAACACTGAATGTTCGTTCGTCTGTCTCTACTTATTGACCCTGATTTCCAGCGCGTTTCAAAGATCCTGAACCCCTCCTAGACTCTGTTTGCTCTCAGGCGCAGAGGGCATTTTGGGGCTGGAAGTTTTAATAATTACAGGAACACACGCAGAGGAGTGGCTTTCCGAGAATGTTTACTACATTTCCCAGAGTGCAACACTGTGTTTACTAACCTGAACACCTGAAACCGCATGTTCCCACTAGTTTCGAGAGGAAGGACGAGTGATAAGAAGGCAACAGAAGCAATACAGGTCTGACTTAAACAGATTAAGTTTATGTTGTTTAAAGCAGAGCAGTTTGGAAATTATCACAAAAGCAGAAGTGTGAGATTGAAACAGTAGCTCTTTCTTCCCGTATGGCCTTTGTATTAGGTTTCAGTTCTCTCAGTTGCATTTTTTTTAAATCTCAATACATTATCTCTTTTTTATCAAAGCTAGAAAGAGTTTAAACACTAAAAAGAATCAATTGTTGGCATCCACTCTCTGATAAAGGCAACACTGACTGTATATAGAGGTAGGCCTTTTAGGAATTAAAAACAACAGATATTTGTGTTTCAGTTGTTTGTTTTCTTTCAGCCACAGACAGTTCTGAAGTAAAGCAACATAGCACCTCTTTTTATATTATTTTAGATCCGTCTTTGGGAAGATGCGATGCAGAAAATCCTTTTCTAACTTAATAAAAAAAAGTTCTTTCTATGTTTAAGTAAAGCGTATTCTAAGCAGGATATGTTTTAATTACTACAAAATGCATTTTTTTTATCTTTTCATATTTTAAAATAGGTGTCGTTTATATAAAACAGGTTTAGTAAAACCAAGAAACTAAAGGAAATAAATAATGTTACTCACGTATCATTACCACTAGATGGTGCCCTTTCTCCGTTCATCATGTGAGTAAGCGCTAATCTGTTCAATGACTACTTGTGGCTGAAAATCTTCTGTACAGGACTAAAATTTGAGATAACTTTGTTATATATCTATAGATATATCTATATATCTATAGATATATCTATATATATATCTATAGATATATATATCAGAGGTTATAAAATTCAATCATTTACCAAAAGCCATAAGCTCTACTGCATCTTATATATCAATTCTTGATGTTTTATTTGATATCTGTTGGAGGAAGATACATTGAGGGCTGCACTGCAGAAAATCAATCTAGTATTTGCTATGCTGTATTTATCTTAAGTTACTTATACAGTTGAAGTGAATGTGATTATTGTCTAGCTACTGTAATTGAAGACAAAAACAACTTGTATCTGTTAGGACTATGTAGACTCAACTTTAATGTTTACTTGATAAAACTGAATTAATCAATTACAGTTTAATTGTGATGGCAGGCATCCTAAAAATAAAAATAAGGTATGACGTCAAAAAGTTAAATTCAACTGGGAAAAATAGGTGAGCTCATAACAAGATGATGTTCATGAACTATTCAAAATGAATGTGATGAGAGATATTAATTTCCCTGGTATAATCTATTCCTCTGGTTACACAGAACATGCTGTTGCTTCATACTACCTGTATTACGCTTGCAACACATAGGGGTATTCTCCTCACTAGCATCCACTAAATTTGATATAGCCATATAGAAACCCGAATAATAATAATTATACCACATCTCAAACAACACAGGATCCTATACCCTTGTAACTCTAGATTCCGACTATTAAGGAAGAAATTTTAGTAATCCACGAGTCACAGTTTTAACCAGTACCTGTTGCTTCACTCCTGAGTTTGGATTGATCAAATTATTTTTAAGGGAAGTGATTTAGTTGTAAAAAAAATGACCAATTTGTTGTAGCCTGCTGCCAAAATCACAGGTTTGTGTGCAACCAATGTCCACTATTGAATGAAGTAAATCCAACATGTTTTTTTCAGTGTAGGGTTAATTTACCTGCTAAGGTTAACAGGTCTAAATGGTCTTAAGAAAACCCCCAAAACCTTTACACTAGGATTCTATAGTTTTTTTTTTCAGTTCTATGTTCTTCCCATTTACTCATAAACAACTTTCAAACAATTGTATTATATGGGTTACTGTATTGGAATATTGTGTGTTATTTATCATCATGCAGAAAATAAATTGTCTTTCTGATTTAATGCATATTTGATATACGGCATTTGAAATGAAGTAACCTGACATGTGTTTTCTTAAAACATGAAATAATCTTATTAAATGCATGTTAGGAACATTTTAATTCATTTTAAACTGTATAATGTCTTGTACAAACACAACCTGGCAGTCTTGTCATTTTTTCAGTGAATTATTTGGACTAACCTCTGGAATGTTTCCAAATGCCTTTCCCTGGAGACTGGCTGGCTTCATGACAGCGTCGTTGGCAGTTCACAAAAATGTCCCCAGATGGATCATCAGTGAGAGGTGTGCTGGAACACCTCATGGATTGAAAAATGCACCTCAATTAAAGGTAGCGCTGAGGCTTTAACAGGATACAGCCTTGAAATCAGTAAAGCTTTCATCCAGCATGGCTTTGTAACCATCCTGTTCTCCAGTAGACTGAATCAAGTGAGGTACTTTTTGTGGCTTCCACATCCTCACTTGGCCGTTTTCCTTCCTTTTTGTTTTCCTGGCACGAAAGGACTTCCTACGACCATTTTGATTTACATAAGGCCCGAGGTTAGACATTCCTCTGTCGATAAACTTCCACCACAACCTTCTGGAAAGGTGATAATAAAACCGTAAATGCTATCAAACACAACATGAGGGATCTTTCGATTTAATCTGATCATCTTCGCTGAGTTCATTTTTCTCTATTTAATTAAAATGACAACATTGCTTTCAGTTTGAAATCTTTTAAACATATTTTAATTACAGTTTATGTATATACTTATACTTTTAAAGGGCAGGTTTTGTGAATTGGTAAATGGACTTTGATAAAACTTTTTTTAAGTGATGGTCAAACAAAAGGTTTGGGACTGTTTTTGTCTGTTTTTCTCTTTTATCGCAAAAATCCTTATCAATTTCCAAACTTTTTTCTGGCTTTGGGATTCTTTTACAGATTTAGTTTAAAATTTTATATTGTGCCTTAAATATTAAGTCACTTTTTCTTAAAAGAGATTCCAGTTAACATTATCATTCTAAGCCTGATTGATCTGGATCTTTTATCCTTTAAAATATGCCATAATTAAAATTGAGTAATAAGTATAAACTAAAATTTGCTTTATCTGCTGAGACATACTTGTTTTGTTTTTTTTTTAATCTTTTGAATCATAATGTAAAACTAATTGGAAGGATTTTAAAGAGCTTTGTGAGATTTAAGTATCTTAAATATGCAGACTTTTTTGTTTTAAAGACGTTTTGTCAAGACTGCAAACAAGCCTTTAAGTTTTAGTTTCTGGAAATTCTAAATATACCTTTCTTAATTTTCAAGTTGTTGATTTTTTTTTTTTTTTTAGAGGCAAATACACATTTTTCAACAGTCTAATTTGAAAATTATACACATTTGGTGTGTGTTTGACCTCGTTTAAATCGTCCATTCTGATATAATAGAACAGCACCAGACTTACACTTTTCAACTAGAAGTTAAAAGGCTGACTTTGCACTACAATAAGTTGAGTCGATTGACGTCGGTTTGTTACAAACTGTCAATCAATAGGGAGCAATACTTCGGACTTCCCTTTATTACATGAAAGCTAAAAGTGCTGACTCAGAAAAGCCATTAAAGGTTTGCAGTTAATTTGCAGTAAAAAGTAAACACCATCACTAAGGAATAAAAGCCTTCCATTCGGGTTGGTTGTTCTTTTTATCAATAAGGGTTTCACGAAATCATCCTGACTGTTTCTTTATGTTTGATAATAATTATATTTATAAATTATTGTAAAATATTTTATGTAGAAGAAGAGAAATAATAGAGTTGTACGTTTTTTTAAAAAGTCAACCAACTAAACAGCCAACTGAACATGGCTTTGGTTCATTTTGGGAAATAAAATACAAAAGAAAAAAACAAAGCATAAAAAAACTACAACAAAGAAACATCCAAATCAACGCTATTACATTTAGCTAATCTTCACTTTGTTTCTTATACAAAATGATTTATCACTTCCTTTTTCTTTCATGACTTAAAAAAAATCCTTTCCTCGAACTTTTATGTGTTTCACAGTTTGATCACTGTAAGATGAAATGGATGACAGATCAGGAAGTATGTATCACAGGCTGACAGTAAACCCTCGGTTGACCTATCCTTTCCAAGAAACTTTTGGTAAAACATTTAACCGATTCTCAGTTCAGAAAGATCGACTCCAGGCTATAAAAATGACAACGCTAGATGGTGCTGCAAATATGTTCATGGAAAGCTGTGGAAAACTTGGGTTTGGAAGATAAGGGGTTTTAATCTAAGACTAAAAAGTAAAGCGAACAAACTTAGACCAAAGAAATAAAATATAGCTATAACCACTTTGTTGTTCTTTTTTTGTTCACTTTTTACAGTTTAAATAGTGGATTTTGCGTCTTCTAAGGGTCTCCAGTGATGATTTGATAAAGTTTAAAAGTAAAAGCAACAAACAACAACGCTAAAATTGAGATGTTATCATTAAAACGAAACATCACAGTTGATAAATACGAAAGCATTTAACCGAAAAATATGATGAAAGATAATATATCTTTATAAAAAAAGAAAACAGAACAAAACAGAACGAGGTCGAAATCATCAAATCGGTTGGATGCATTTTGTACATTATCACTCTAAAAAGATGATGAATTCGTTTTCAGGTTGTTAAATGCGTCATTATGGGTCTCTTCGCTGTTAATACAGCCTTTGGGTGAATTAGAATGAGTAAGAGTATCAATTTACGAAATGTTATGATGAATTATTTAGATATAGATATTTTAAGTGATTTCAGTAGCCTATTACTTTTAAGTACTAAAACCCTCTCTGGTTGCTTACAGCTGAACACGTTTAACTAAGATTGTAAGAAATCTGCTGAGCGTAGAGCAAAAATGTATGTTTGAAAAGAAGGAAAAAATGTTTAATAACAGGAAATGACAGAATTTAAACAGATAGACTACTCTAGCCACCACGTTCAGAACCATTGGATAAACGCGGGGAAGGTTTTAAATTTTTATATTGAGCTGATTTATTCCTTAAAACCAACAATATCCAATAGGAATTCACACGTGTGTCATCTTAATGAAATTACTTTCCCTGCAGATCTTTTTTCCTGATTTGACCTGGGAAAAAACAGCAAAAACAACCAGTTGAACATCATATAAAGACTGATTCATACAATGTTTTAAAATCACCAAAAATGTTGCAAGCTTAAAATTATTATATTCTTCTTTTGGAGTCTCTTTAACTGAAACTGATTTTATCGACTCAACAACAATAATAATAATAAAAAAACTGAGTCGATAAAGCTGCTTCTGAATTCATACTGACTTTATTGAGTGGCTCACATAAAAAGCCATTCTCAGCGAGAGAAAGAGAGCGAGAGAAAAAGGGGAAATCGTCATCGTAAAATTAAAAATCACTTTACAACATGCTTACTTAAATTAAACGCGCCGGGGAAACAGCAAATAATGATTTTCAAACCATACAAATGAATTCAAAGTGCGCCTAATGAAAGACCCTCTAAATACAAATAAACAAACAAAAGACAAAGAAACAAACCGTGGTTAAATATATTCTCCCTCCCCACACAAATACATTTCATATCAGGTCAAAAAAGATCAAGGTACATGTCCGTATATTTTTTTCCTCAAATATTTACTAGAGTCCATATACAACTAGAAATACCTATACAAAAAATCGTCTCCTGGACAAATACATTGCTCACCTTTACATTTGGGCTGTAATTATTCTAACCTACATTTTATATACAGAACATTTCTGCAGCAGAGTAAAGTGAAAGTTACCTTTTACTGGCCTACCGTTTACAGGAAACTTAACGCACTATGCAGGCTGTGGACTGAACACGTTAAACTGAAAAAACCACCATCTTTTTTACCATTCCACATCAGATCCAAATAAATTCGTTACTACCGAGCAGTGGCATAAAAAGACAACTCCTTTTGCTCGATATTAAAGTGCCAGTGTGTGTTTTTTTAGAACAAGTTTTGACAGACGGAACGCACTTTCTCAGAGGCCCCAATATTTTATAGCATTTTCCGTCTCTTATGCTCAGATATAAAAACAGATTATTTTTTACTTTCACGCCTGCAGTCTCTAATTTTAAATTTCAGATGGCACGGCTATGATATTATGGAACTGCAGATTTAAACACTTAATGACAACAGCAGGATACAGCATACACTAAAGTATGTCCACTCGTTTGCCTATTTTTTCTCTCTTTTTAACTAAATCAGTTTTTTTAGAGGCCGTTCATGCCCACTCCCTGTGTGGGCTCAGGTGGGTGCAACAAGTCGGGGGAATGGCACGGAGGGCTTCCCGGCGCACTGTGCTCACTATCGGTGTCGCTCCCCCTTTTCCCTCCGCTGCCCCCAGAGCCAGAGCCGGCGGAGCCCCCCGCGCTGTGAGTTTTTACGTGCTTGCTCAGGTGGTCACTGCGCATGAACCTCTTGTTGCACACCGGACAAGCGAAGCGCTTCTCGCCGGTGTGTGTACGCAAGTGCCGCTGTAGCTCGTCTGAGCGCGTGAACCTCTTGCCGCAGAAAAGCCAGTTGCACACGAACGGTCTTTCCCCGGTGTGCCATCGCAGGTGCGCCTTCAGGTGCGACGTTTTGCCATACACCTTCCCGCAGCCAGGGATGTGACAGCTGTGCAGGCCTTTTCTCCGCAAACTGGCGCCCGCCGGTCCCAGTCTCTCAGCCTCTTGGCAGTTCGGACAGTCGCAGGTGGCTCTGCCCGAATACCTTCTAGCCGATGACCTCGGAGATCCCGCTAAAGTTGCTGGGGGACCTCCGGTGAGCATAGTCCCGCCCGCTCCTGTTAGTGGTGAGGGGCTTGTGTCTGGATAAGAGGGTAATACGGGCTTGAAACCGTCCATCAGGTGTTGGCCGGGAGTCAACAGGTGTGGAGAGGGGCTCGTACTGAAAGCAGAGTGGCTCAAAGTGGAGTAATCAGAATTATATCCTCCAAGGGGAGAGTGTAAGGAGGTCTGCAGTCCACCGGAATGTAAGGACGATTGTAGTGCTGCTCCATTCGGGTTCTGAACATCAATCCACCCCGCTGCTCCCACATCCCACCAGGCAGAAGCTCCGGTGGTGCCGACCTCTCCTGCAGAGATTCCAGGGTGAGAGGACTTGAACCAGGACTCATACGGGTGCGCAACGCTCATCCTCGGATAGATGCCCTGCAAACTGTCCACAGAGGTGTGCACCTTGGAGATGAAAACCGGCTGATGGCTGGACTCTTGAGAGTTGCTTGAAGCTTGGAAAACAGAGTAGTCGTTTCCGAAATGGGAGCCAGACGACGTCCCAGACGTGAGGGAGAAGGCACTGGATCCGTTGGAACCGTTGTTTCCGAAAGAGTCCGAGGCTATGCCAGATCCGTTCCGGGACACTCCGAAGCTGGACAGGCCGGAGCCGAGGCTGCAGCTGCTGGCAGAGGCTCTCTTCCACGGATGGAAGCCCTTCCCAAAGGACGAGGAATTATCCGATATAGCGGACGGTGAAGGGCTCGGACTCCCTATTTTGTTGCATGTTGCAGCCAACATGGCTAAAGGAGTCGATCCTAACCTCGGCTCCTCCTGGAAGCGCACAGACACAAAAATCTTAGGTGACACTTAGTAAAAGTTTAAAACTTTGACAGGTTAAACGCACATATTTTTTAAGGCAAAATTTCAGAAAAGAGCTGCCCAAATGGTTTAGAAGTTATTTTACTTCCTGGCAGAAGTTTTCTTGAAGTTCTGACCTAAGATTCCCATCACATCCTACCTGATCGAGAAAAACTTCAAAATGCAGACAGATTCCAAACTAAAAACCTGCGAAAACATGCGTGTTTTAAAGCATTATAAAGAAAACTTCCACTTGCTGCTGACAGTAAAACTAACGGACTGGCTCTGCTGCAGTAAGTTTAATCCCCCTCCAAACGGCAGGACAATGACAAGAACTAATTAAAAGCAGAAAGAGAGTCCCTCTTTTCGACTCACCCCTAGAAGTGAAGTTGCCATCACACAAAAACACTGCCCTCCTCAGAGGATCTTTTTATATTTATGAATCAGTAGCCCTGCTTTTTTTTCTTCCTCTTCTTCTTCTTCAGTTTTTTTTTCTTTTTTTTAGAGGTGTGCAATACAATGATGCGTTCCGCCCATTCTTCCTCAATTGTAGGCTCCTCTCCGGCTTTGAAGTGGCGCTGTGTGACATGGGCGACCAATCAGCTGCCCCCGTCCCCGCCGCACTGCCACATACTAACCGTGAGGTCATCGCTAGAAGAAACCCCCTCCCTCCCTTACTGAGACAGCTCTCCACCTTCCAACCCACCCCCTCCATAATAAAAGACAGCGGAAGGAAGGTAAAGTTAAATACGAGTGAATTAGGAAGGAGGAATTTGGGGAGGGGGGAAGGGGGTACATTGAAATTTTTACAGAACGCATAAGATAAATCTCAAAAAGGAGGAGGAATGGTCATGATATGGGGTCAGTCAGACACTGTGGAGATGCCAACAAGCCACACAGAAGGAGAAACGCAACAAACGGACGCCTTTACACTGTAACAATTGACAAAAATCCTGCATTTTATTAAAATTATAACTGCATGAAAACTACTGTTTATAATGAATTTTTGAAATTATCATGTTATAATGATTGCATTTTAACTAGGCATATCAATGTATTAAAGGATGGGTAATCATTGGATAAATCTGACAAGATTTGCTATTTTATCACAAATTAGGCCTAGAGATTAGATTTTAAGTCAGTGGTGAGAGTTGATGCAATTGTTATTTGTTTATAAAGTTCTCTATAGTTATTATGCTAGTGTAGTAAAAGTTTTAAAATTTCAAAGGGTTTGTGACTGAGAGAGTATTTATAGAGCAACCATTTGTAAGCTAATTAAGACCATTTTATCTCTTAGCAATGATGCTAATGCTAATCCAAAATCAGCGTCTCAACTCTGAGCTAGTTCTTCCCACTGAAATTCACATCTTAAGCTCTTCTTAGTTTTCAGAAAAGTTCATAAACATTTTGACAACATTTCTGCCTTGAGTAAAGTTTAACATGAGGGCTAGGACTAAATTCAGACAAGCTAGTAAGCTAAATCGTTAGCTTACTAAAGTTAGCTTACTTAGCTGCACATCTTAGTGGTGGCAGTCAGGAAAAAAAATGGCATATGGTTTTTAAAAGATTTTGTGAAATTATATGTCTTAATGAGAAAAAAACGTATTGTTTTGTTTAAATGCAAAGGATGAAAAACCAGATGAGCATAAATTAAAAAAAATCTTAGATGTGACTTATTAACCTCTTCCCAAATAAAATGTTTCCAACAGTACCAGCTTTGAAACCTATATTCAACCAGTTTGTTTTATCAGTGTAGGAAAAAAGTCTAAAGCTAGTATACCTTTGTATGAGGATCCTGTGAAGAAAGTTAAAAAACAAAATTAATTTTAAAATAATAGAAAATTGGAAAACTCTTGTTTGCTTTTATATTTCATTTTAGTATACTATATATCGTACAATTATTCTGCCTCTATGAGGGGAATTTGCATGTTTTAACTCTTCTAGACTTAATATACACAGACTATTACAGAGGATATAAAGGCTGCATTGTTCTGACCATGAACTTATATTGCATCGCCTCAAACTTTCACATTACTGTAATTGTGTCCAATTACCTTGACAGTTTTGATTAAAACTGATATAGACGGTGCATTCCGAGGCTATGCGCGCGTTTGTATGTGTGTTGAGGGAGATTATTCATTGCATTATTAACCGTGTTCATCTAAAACAGTGGATTAAGAAAATGAGAGGTCAGCATGGTTAACTTTAGGAGATTTACAGCCGTTATACATGACCTATTTAAAAATGTAGTTTTATTTTTATTCCTTTTAACTCCAGAGCGTGCTTTCTTTTAAGCAACATTTTTTGTGGGTGGGAATTCCCTAAATAGTCTGTGCCTAAGAATAGCATAGTGTTGTTGAAATAAATTGATTCATCACTTGGTGACATTTAGTAAAAAGAGTATTAATAAAAGAATACTATAAGAAGCTCGTGTTACATAATAAGAACTTGAAGGCAATGCGCGTTTAGGACCATTAGCATGCAGTGTGCGCTGGGGGCATAAATTTCATTTGAATTTCAAATTTAATAACGCGGGAGGTTTTTAATCATCCACAGTTTTATTTGTTTGATATTAACATGCTTATTGACCGGGTCTGTTGACCAGCTTGGTCATTACGGGACAGGGAAAAGTTAATTAAAACGACCAGGGATTATTCATCACATCATCTGCCCTAACCCGTGTCGCTTCCTTTATTGCGCGGCGTGATAGATGGACAGTCTGATTAATTCCTGTGTTTCTAGGACTGGACAACTGCTTTTTTGTGTAGGATTCACCCTGCCTTTCCTTGAGGTGTAAAGAAAAAAAGATGGGAGGAATAATGAAAATACCTTTTTCTCCTCCAAAATAAGTGCAGTGACTTTATTTTTATTTTGTTTGCAAGATAATTGGTAATTTTAGATAGCATGTCTTATTTAGTTGCAAATATTTTAAATATTAAACATATTAACGTGAAGCGAAACGTATTTACACACGTAGTCTATTATATAGGCTATTTGAAAATGTAAAAAAAAAAAATAAATATCAACTAGGCTATATGAAATATAAATATTCCGTTGTTTTATTTCAAACTAATCAAATGCATAAAAACTCAAGCTGTGGTTAATCAAAGCATCTGATTCAAATAAAAAGTGATGGTTAGAAATTAAATTATACATACCGCACTCCTCCGCTCCTTTGCAGCGCATTGATTGACCCTCGACGTTGGCTTTCAGGCGGAGGAAAAGCACCAGTATCTCCTGCTCGCCGGTGAGATCGTGAAACGGTGCCAGATAAATGTTACACTGGCAATTCAATTAGGAATAACTCGGTGGGGGGATCTTGAGCTGTACACATTTTTTTCTCATCGTGTCCCTAAAATTCAAATCACCAAGTTTATATTAGGCTATAATATTCTTTTTAATCATCATGCATCAACAGCTTCACATCAGAACTGGTACTTTGTTTGTTCTTACTTGAATATTTTTACTATATATAAAAAAGCTGTTTTTAACAATACGCAGAGGTGGTTTTGCACATTTGGAGAGCAATTTTAGCACCAGCTCACATGTTGGCCGCTGGTGACAAATTACTCTCCGATCTAACAAGCAAGACTAATGTCAGGGGTCACTGTGATAACCCCTGACAGGAAATGTAGCTGCTGGAGCCATAGTGCTGAAAGATGTGTTCAATCCATGCACACATCCAAGTCGGGTTTTTAATTTCATTCTTCACGAACGGGTTCAAAATACGTGCACAAAAGATTCTTGTTTAGCCTGTTGCATTTCACAGGGAGTCGCTTTTCCGCTCATCTGTTGCGCACAGGTTGCTCCCTTTCTACGCGCACGGCTGTAACTGTAAGCCGCACTTGAACAGATGTCCCCATTGAAGGGCTGTCTCCTTTTGCGCACATGCACAGGCTATATTACCATCATGAAATCAAACTCAAAACCTGTCCCTTTTGCCACCATAATGACCGAGTTATTCTGGGCCACTGAACACGAACAAAGTCTGTTCAATATTGCGTGCTGGAGAATCACTCCAAAGCAAAAGAGAGAAGAGAGAAAGAATAAAAAAAAGAAGTAAGGACCAAGGATGAAGAACTGGCTATACCACTTTTTTCTCATGCGGGGATTTTCAAACAAGCTGCACAATCCCGAGTTCTTTCTCCCAACGAGTTTTACTTTATTTTGTAGGAGGAAAAACTGGTAATTCTTAACAAATGTACGAAGTTTGACGGACGGACGGACGGACGGACGGACGGACGGACGGACGGACGGACGGACGGACGGACAGACAGACAGACAGACAG